>WOUI01000353.1:0-36407 GCA_012184565.1 Aspergillus floridensis | reverse complement strand
GAGGGTGGGAGGGGGGGGGTGGGGGTGGGGGGGGGGGGGGGGGGGTTGAGAAGGGGTGGGGATGGGGGGGGGGGGGGGGGGGGGGGGGGGGGGGGGAAATGCATGGTAGACAAGGCTGGATGGGACCTTTCCACAAGAGCAGAAACAGCCATGCCATGCCCAGTGCCATCCCCACCTGTCTTGAGCCATGATAACCAGGAATTGATAATAATCTTCTCACTCTGTAAACAGCCTGGAGACTGAAGTAGTCATAATCTGCTCACCTCCACCGCCCGCTTGTTCGCTGCTTTCGGCCTGGCGGGCGATTCCGCGCCCTTGATTGGCTCGTTGGAGCTAAAATGTGCTCAGGCGCCAAACCGAGTCGGGCCAAAATGTGCTCAATCTCGGAATGAACGCCTTCGCTTCAATTTAGGTAGAACATGATTATCGTCCCAGCCGGTATTAAGGATCCAGAATTGACTGCCAGGTGGTGGTGGCCCGCCATGGCTAAGATATCGTCGCGGGTCGGCCCTCCTCTTGCTCCTCTTTCTTTTTCTCCTCTGTCTTGGTCCTCTTCCTTTCAACCAACATCTTCCGCTGTCCTGATTCTTTGATGCTCTCCCATCCTACAAAAACCACCTTCATCCCGAAATCAATCTGATCGCCTTACATCCGAGACCACCACCCACCCCTCTATCAGCCCGCCAAAGCCAAATCAACCTACCCCTCCGACCCCGCGCCCATCATGGACATGAGCAGCATGGATTCCAGCTCTTCGTCCTCATCCATGTCCATGGCAATGGTCTTCACCAACAGCCACTCCACTCCGCTCTTCTCGTCGCAATGGACGCCCACCTCCAGCGGCAGCTACGCGGGCACGTGCATCTTCCTGATCATCCTGGCCATCATCGGCCGACTGCTGGTGGCCTTCAAAGCGCTGATGGAGCAGCGATGGCTCAGCGCGCACCTGCAGCGGCGGTACATCGTCGTGGCGGGCAAATCCACCGAGGCGGGCCGCATCGACGCCGACCCGGACGCCAAGGGGGCCACGCTCATCACCGCCCAGGGCGTCGAGGAGAGCGTCCGCGTCGTACGCCGCACCGCCCGCGAGCCCCTCCCCTGGCGCTTCAGCGTGGATCTGCCCCGCGCCTTGATCTACCTCGTTATCACGGGCGTGTCGTATCTACTGTACGTATCCATTCCCTCTTGGTGCTTTCCATCATCGAGGAAAGTCACTTAAGCTAATGGTTTGTGGTGGCAGCATGTTGGCCGTCATGACTATGAACGTAGGCTACTTCTGCTCCGTTTTGGCTGGCGCGTTCCTCGGGGAGCTCGCGGTGGGTCGGTACATTCAGTGGAATGAGCACGATCACTGAAATGCTTTTCCTCGCTGTGTTCTTTTTGTGTTAGGTGGGCGTTGGGATTTTGCTTGCATTGCGCCTTAGCATGGGGTTTGTTTTATTCTGAGATACCTTTTTCGACACGAACCGTTTACGATATACTTGGTTGGTGATGGGCTCGTCTGAGGCATAGCTGGTGTTTTCTATGTCCCGTGGGGTGGATGGGTGGATTGTGTATAGACATGGATGCTGAATATACGTACATATCATCATTGACCGGAAACTGTCTAGCGATCAGTAAGCCTTGATGTAGAACGTTACGGTCTACAACAATAAAGCCCTTCATGTCTAGCCAGCGAGTGTCGTCGATTGCAGGTTGGCCGGAGACAGCCGCAATGGCATGATCAACAGTCGATCGGCCGGGTCCCATTGGCGCGGAAATAGGCGTCCTGCCAAGATTCAACGTTTGTTGCTCCATTGCGAATTAGGGAAGTCCATGCGAAGCTCACAAGAAGACAAGAGAGCAAAGATCAAACACACAGTCAGATGGAACGCTCGACGGGATAACTGTTCATAATTCAAAAGCACAAGCAAATTTAACCCCAAATACAAGTTAAAAACAAAACCCCTTACACATCAAACGCACTCGTCGGCCGAACCTCCAACCCCACCCGCCGGTACGTCTTATCGACCGCCTCCATCTGCCTGATACTCTCCCCGCCATCAACCCACACCCCGGATCCCTTCCTCCCTTTAACCCGATTCACAAACTCCTCCAACTGACAACGCCACGTCGACCACCACTCCTGATACGTGTCCGCCCGCTGATCGCCCGCGGGCCAATTATACGCCGTGAGGTACTGCACCTCCTCCCAGGTTCTGGACAGCTTCCCCTTACGGTAAAGGGTATGCGTGTCGCGCACGTCGATGCGGTGGTACACCGTCGGCAGGATCATGTTCCAGATCGCGACGGTCCGCTGCACGAAGTGCTGCGTCTCCGTGCCGCCCTGCGAGGCCACCAGGATCTCGGCGAGGGTGGCCTCGGTCTTGGGCCACGCGAACCAAGGCATGACTCGGGACCAGGTGGTTGGTAGTAGGGAGAGGAACCCGCAGCTGTTCTTCGCTGCTGCTGCTGCTGCTGCCGCTGCTGTGTATGCCAGATCGCCTGCGATGTGGGCTGTTTGGAGGCCATCGGCGGTCTGGTATGTGGCGGAGATGGCGGTATCGATCTGCTGCGCCTCATGAAACGGAGAGGAGTCGTAACTGCTGAGCGGGCGGGGTGGGGTGAACTGGCCTTCCATGACCACAAGGTCCTCCTCTCGCTCCGTCGAGAGGTCCAGAACCTGGCGCACGCAGGAAAGCGGGTACGTCGCCAGATCCATCAGGCATCCGCCGGACAGGGCGTACTGGAAGCGGATGTCATCGCGCGCGATGTAGCCCCTGGGCAGGTAGAACTGCGAGGATGTGTCGACCACGGTGCCAGGGCCCCAGGGGGTCTGGCGGGTCAGGGAGAGGAAGGTCTGCCAGGCCGGGTGGAATTGGTGGTGGAAGGCTTCGAGGAGGACGGGGCCATCGGGGGCGGTTGCGAGCGGGTGGGTGAAAAGCTTGCGGGCTTCGGTAGCGTTGGAGCACGAGGGTTTCTCTAGGAGGACGTGCTTGCCTGCTTGCAGGGAGCGGAGGGCCCATTCGTAGTGATGCGAGTTAGGGAGCGCGATGTAAACGGCGTCGATGGTGGGGTCGTCGAGGAGCTCTGCTCTGGTGTTAGATGTGTTCTGTCCTCGTAATGCCAATTTCCCGGATGGGCCAGGTGATGGGTTGTGCTTGACCTTGGTATGAGCTATGCACGATGGGGATGTCGTGTCTCTTAGCATACTGCTGAGCGCGGTCTGAGTCGCGGGCAGCAACCGCTGCGATGATGACCTCGGAATGGGACTTGGCCGGTACTATTAGTGAGTTCGGTCTAGAAGGATATCAGTCAGGATGGAAATGCAAGTACCTAAGTTACTGAATACTACTGCTTCGGGGATTGCCTTACGCTATGTTAGAAGCTCCGAGTAAACCAATGCGAATGGCGCCATCTTTCTTCGCGGGAGTGGGTGGATTTAAAATATAGTAGATTCGTTGGAACAAGCTCATCGACGCCATGTTTAGTGGATAATTATTAGTCTTGTACTTGGGCTGATGTGCTGATGCGAACTGGAGATGTCTGTCATCTTTGCTGTTGAGTGCCCGAGTAACTTGGCTGATGGTTACTCTGCACGAGAATCTTTGGTTCTACCTCGTACACGAGCGACGGAAGAGGAAGTTCGGTACATTATTTGGTAATGTTCCCATATGAGAATACGGCCATGCAAATTGACTTCCTGCATGTTGAAATTGACCTTGTCTGCGTCTAAATTAGTGAAAGTCACTCGATTTCATTATGGTCAATAACTGATTGATAGCTCTATCTGATAAGAGCGTGTGCCTCAAGCGAAGGCAGGCTCGGAACTGCCTCGGATTTGCCCGCGCCCTGAGAAGAAATGAGCACATTTCTTAACTCAATTCGGCTTAGTGTTGCCCCGGGGCCCGTTCCAGCCTTGACTGGGGAGCTGCCAATTCCACCCTGCAGGCCTGCAGGACAACCGACCGGATGAACAACCCGGAATTGAAATGAAGATGGTGGATGATTGCGGGTAAACGAACCCTTTGGAACTAAACTCAGGGCCCAATTAATGCACTGCAGCCATGGGTCCCTTCAATCCATCTTGTAGACTAAGTAAGAATCGGTCTTGGTCATTAATCAATTTGGCGGAACCGAGCTGACAGAGCTCTCCCCATTCCTCCGCCGAATCCGCCGTCCAAACCCACTCACTGCTGGCGCTCCCCCTGCCCCATTCTTCTATAAAGTTCCTCCCACTCTCCTCCGTCCTTCTGCAGCAAGATCTGTGCCTCTGTACCTCTCTTACTCCTCATTCTCCGACAGCCAGGATCACCATGAAGTTCTCCATCCTCCCCCTGGCGGCTCTCGCCCCCCTGGCTGCTGCCCACTTCGAGCTCAAGTACCCCACGAGCCGCGATGGCACCGAAGACAATATGGTCAACTTCCCCTGCGGCAGTGCGGCCCAGTCCACCAACCGCACTCAGGTCTCCATCTCCGCCGGCTCCTTCCCCGTCGCGCTGTCCATGGGCCACTCGCAGACCGCGGTCGAGGTGCTCCTCGCCCTGGGCACCGACCCCGGCACCAACTTCAACATCACCCTGCACAAGACCTTCGAGATCGAGGGTCTAGGTGCCTTCTGCCTGCCTCACATCACCTTTGATGAGTCCATCCTCGGCACCAACATTACCGATGGCATGAACGCCACCGTCCAGGTGCAGAGCAACGGCGATCCTTCTGGAGGTCTTTATGCTGTATGTCCATCCTAACTCTGGGAATCATAATAGATTTGCTAACAAGTTGGGCGAAACCAGTGCGCCGACATCCAATTCTCCTCGACCGTGAGCTACGACGAGCCTTCGACCTGCAAGAACAACACCGGCGTCAAGGCTGTCGAGTTCACCGGCGCCGCCGCTGACCGTAACGCCAACGAGTCGACCGCCACCGGCGGTGCCCAGGACGGCTCCTCGTCCAGCAGCAGCAGCAGCGGCTCTTCCTCCTCCGCGAGCGGCTCCAGCAGCACTGCTACCTCCACTGGTGCTGCGGTGCCCCTGCAGACCGCTGCCTGGGGAATGCTCGGTGCCGCTGTTGTTGGTGGTCTTGCTGTTCTGTAAGAAGTGAAGACTTTCGTCCTACATCGAAGCTCATACCTTAATCGTGGAAGGATGCTGCTCTACACAGATGGGTTGGATGGAGAGAGAGAGAGAGACAAAAAGAGAACGAGATGATAAAAAGCCAGCGAATGACATCTTCGAAGGAACGATCATGATTTGACGATAAATTCCCACACGACGCTTGTTTATATCGTGATTGTATCTACCCTGTACATATTCATTTTAGTTGTCTATGATTTCCGATACTACCTTAATATGAAGGACATGGACATGTGACCAGACTGAAGGAGACACCTCGTCTCTTGCTACTTTACTTGCTTTAAGTTCTCGTATGTGCCTCAGTATTGGATACATGCAATCTGGAGTAACAATCCGATTCAGTTCAGTCAAGAATCAAAGTGGATAGCCAAATTCAAACACTTATCCATACGATCAAGAATCTGCTAATGCAAGGCAAAACAGAGAACAGAATCCCAAGCAACATTATCGCGTTTTCGACCAGCTCCCGCACCCCAAAGCCAGTCTATCTGCAGGTTGATTGATGATTTCCTTGGCTGGACCCTTCAGTTCGGATACACATACCTTTAGAGGTGATTCGTGACTTGCCCAGCCCGGCAATCATGCAGTGCTTACAAAACAAACAACCCTCTCCCCCTCCTTGGTTGATCAACCAGACCCGCGCAGATATATCTAGTACTGTCACATCCCAATACCGTCAGAAATGGAAACAACTATGCTCAGCCACTTAGTACCGTACCATACACCAAGTCCTATATTTATAGGCAGCAGGAAAGCTCCATCCGTTGCAAAGTCGCAAAGTTTTCCTAATACAGCATCGACCGCGGACTTTTGAGCCTAGCCGATATAAAAGCCGCTGGCCCGTTTGTCTGGGACGACCTTATCTTATCGCCCCGAGCCCGTTTGTTTCGGTCCTTGTCAAAACAATCTCGACTTTTGCCCGACTTTCTCCCTATTGTTCTTTGACTGTCACGTGAATCCGGGGTGTTTTCTCTCCTTTTCAGATAGTGGTTGTTGGGGTCAATCCATTTGCAAATATGGAGAATTACGAAAGGTTGCGTTCGGCAGGTGAGTTTATCTGGGGTCCACGAAGTGGGACCACCGTTACTGATCTCCACGGCCTCTAGGATATCTGGAGAAGTACTCTATAGCCCGCCATCCGCTCGGGTTCTACTACAATGTCGGCGTCACCGCCACATACACGCTACCGGAGACCTACACGCGTCCGCTGCGGGACTATGTTTACAAGGCGTGCGAGATTCTGATCGGCCAGCACCCCGTCCTCTCGGCGGTTCCCGTGGACGAGGAGTCCGACGAAGCATACTTCGTCCGCCTACCGGAAATCAACCTCGCGCAGCCGGTGAGCTTCCACAAGCGTTCACGGGGATTTCCCGAAGGGGATGCCACCGACACGGAGCTGGACGAATACCTTCAGACGCAGCACAGTACCGGGTTCACGACGCCGGGGGCACCGTACTGGCGCTTGGCGATCTTCACGGCCGCCGACGAGGACAACGACGATGCATCGGCGCGGCGACGGTTCACGGCCGCGTATATCTTCCACCACGCCCTGGGCGACGGCACGTCCGGGAAGATCTTCCAGGAGACGTTCCTCGAGGCATTGACCGCAGCCGGGTCGGCACTGAGCAGCGCGGCGCCCGGCGAAGGAGCGAAGCAGATCGTGGCCACGCCGGCGGGCACGCCGCTCCCGCCGAACCTGGAGGCCGCGCATCCCTGCGGCATCTCGCTCCCGTTCCTGCTGGGCGCGGTGGTCAAGATGAAGTTCGGCGGGCGGGACCGCGGGCTCTGGACGGGCGCGCCGGTCTTCACGCCGCTCGAGGCGCGGGCGCGCCACCTCGTCATCCCCGCGGCGGTGTCGGCGGCCTTCCGCCAGAGCTGTCGCCGCAACGGCGCCACCGTCACGGCGGCCGTCCAGGCGGCCATGGCCCAGGCGCTGTTCGCGCACCTGCCGCCGCAGTGCACCAAGCTGCGGCTCACCGGCGCCATCTCCGTCCGCAAGTGGCTCACCCAGCCAATCCCGGAGAAGTCGCTGGGCGTCTGGGTGATGGACTTCGGGGAGAGCTACTGGCGCAAGAGCCTGCCCGTCGCCGACGCAGGGACCTTCCCCTGGAAGGAGGCGCAGCGCACGCGGGAGACGATCGAGCGCGTGGTCGCGATGAAGGGGAAGAACACCGGCGTGAATCTCCTCAAGTACGTGTCCAGTTTCTCGGAGTTTTTCCAATCGAAGCTCGGGAAGCCTCGTGGGGAGAGTATCGAGCTTTCGAATATCGGGGTCCTGGGTGCGTCGGATGAGGCCCAGTCAGACCCTTCGAAGCCTCAGATGGGTCGGGTGATCTTCTCGCAGAGCCCCAACGCTGCGGGTGCCGCGATTGTGGTGTCGGCGATCTCGGGTGGTGATGGCTGTTTAGTCCTGTCGTTTGGATGGCAGAAAGGTGTTGTGGAACCAGAGTTGGTTTCGGGCATGATTGACTCGGTGGAGAAATTAGTGCATCTTGCGGCACAATAATTTGGGGGTCATGGGAGGGGGGATTTCTTTTGCTGTTATCCATTACCATATATTGCGATCTGCGGCTGCGAAGGGCCTGCACATAGTATCTAAAACCCAAGTACCGTTAATTCTAATGCCATCTATCTTGATCCGCTATACGGATATTTAGCGAGTGGATTCAGGCACCAGGGGGCCTCGATCCTTTGGATCCTTGGGGTGGGACAGCCGAGGCGGTGAGTCGGCGAGTCTGGCGGCAGAATTGCGGGGGAAATGGGACAAAATCCAGGGCTCATCTTCCTGCAATTACAGACTACATTGTCACTTCCTGTGTTTCTCCCGTTGACAAAAGACTAGAATAGACCAAGATGTCCTCCCGCGCTCCTTTCGTTGTTCCCGCGCTCACCAAGCACACCGCCACGGTGATTATGGCCCATGGTTTGGGCGACAGGTAAAGGGTTTCCCGTCCCTATACCGAAGATCCCGTTCTTTTGGACTAACTTCTGGTGAATGAATATAGTGGTGCCGGATGGTATGTTCCCTCTGATTTCCATTCACAGCTGAATGCCTACGAACCCGGATTAGTGCGATGGACTACAGTACAATGGATGGAGCTCAGCTGAACATGGCAATCTTGACAGGATGGCCCTCGCCCAGAACTGGCGCCGCCGTGGCGTTTTCGACGAGGTCGCCTTCATCTTCCCCAACGCGCCGATGATCCCCATCACGGTGGTATGAAACCACGCGACACCTTCTGATTCAGCAAAGTAGTGGACTAATTTGAATTACGCTTTCCCTTGAATAGAACTTCGGAATGACGATGCCCGGTTGGTACGACATCACCAAGCTCGGCCGTGATGTGAGTTTCCAATCGCCGCGCGCTATACTTTCCAGGGTCTGGGATGAATGCCACTAAACAACCGATGTGTTATACTGCTAGTTGGACTTTGAAGAAGCCATCCGCAACCAGGACGAGCCGGGCATCCTCCGTTCGCGCGAGTACTTCAACAGCCTGATCAAGGAGCAGATGGACAAGGGGATCAGCGCTTCGCGGATCGTGCTGGGCGGGTTCTCGCAGGGGGGTGCGATGTCGCTGTTCGCGGGGCTGACCAACAAAGAAAAGCTGGGCGGCGTGTTCGGGCTGTCCTGCTACCTGCTCCTCAGCGACCGGATCAAGAACTACATCCCCGAGGGCTTCCCGAACCAGGGCACCCCGTTCTTCCTCGCGCACGGCCAGGAGGACGAGGTGGTGCGCTTCGACTTCGGCAAGCAGTCCAGCGAGAAGCTCAAGGCGCTCGACCTGGAGAAGGTCGAGTTCCACTCTTATCCGTACGTGCTGTATTCCCCGTTTGAGGCTTCGCGTCGTTCCCGCCGTAGCGATCTTCCGGCTCACACTCGCGGTTTTCCTAGTTATTTGGGCCACTCCGCCGATCCCGAGGAGATTGAGGATCTTGAGAAGTTCCTGCATAGTGTTATCCCCCCGGAGGGTGAGGGGCAGACCGATGGTGCTGCTGCTGGCTTATGAATTTATGATCAATATCAACATCATCATCATCATGATGATACCTCTGTACAGACTCGGGGCCATTGGAGGGTGGGGTCTCCGATGGTTAGTTTTAGCCTTGCTTTAGCCATTGTTGTTCTGTTGCTTGCGGTTCTGCTCTCGCGATTCGGTGGTTCCAAGGGCAAGGGCAACCCGCGGGATCCTGTTGTCAGGAAACAGGACTGAAATATGTTTTCGCCTTCGCCCAGACACACAAAACTAATCAATCTGCATGAAATCAAAAGGGTACTTGCTGTGTCATGGTAGTAGTGATCATATATACTCGCTTCCCCTTCCCCCTCTTTCCCCCAAAAAAAGAGTATCTAATTCCCCCCAACCAAAACCCTCCGAATCGACCCCTCCACCACCGCGATCATCGCCTCCGTGTTCTCTACATCAAATGGCACCAGATGCCGCGAGCCATGGTCGTAGAACTCCGCCTGCGCCGGGTCGCACACCCTGTACAGACGCATGCTGTGCGGGTACAGCGGGTCCTGCTTGCCCACGATATGCGTCGTAGGGATCACGATGGGATACTTTTTAGTGGTAGGTTCGATCAGCTCCATCCCCGCTGCGTCGAAGGGGGAGGCGCCGCAGATGAATACGGCCAGCTTGAACAGCGGTGCCGCGGACGGGTGCTGCTCCGCGTGCTGGAGAATCATCGCGCTGGCCAGGGCGCAGCCCTGCGAGAAGCCCATGACGCCGTCGAAGGGGCCCTCCGTCGCGATGATCTGCTGCACGTACTCGATCGCGAGGCGCAGGTTGTCGCCCGGCGGGGTGTCGCGCGGGTAGTGGCTGTAGAAGGGGCCGTCGAAGACGTCTTTGATTTCTGGGTTTGGGGTTTGGAGGTTAGGTAGGTTTGAGGGGGTCAAGGGGTGTTGGTTTGGGGAAGGTTTTGAGTTGGATGAGGGGTTATCTGACTTACCGGGTTCACCCTCGGTTTGCATTCGTCCATTGATGAAGGTGAATGTATGGCCTTTCTTCTCGAGGGCGTAGGTTATCCCACCTGGTAATTTATATAGGATTAGTATGGCTTGGTGATGCTGATTACTCGGGTCGACTCCCATCGGGGGCACGGCATACCAGCCTGGATCTCGAAGATCTAGATGCCCGCGAGTCAACTTGTGCCCCGCCAAACACATTCGGGAAATGATGGAGGGGGAGGGGTGGCTCGAATGTAGATCAAGACACTGCATGGACAGACGTACTTCTCCGCTGGTCCCAGCACCGTGTAGACAGAGGAATCGCATTGTGGATTTTAAGCTTTCTATTATTGTAGTGCTTGAGGAAACTTGGGTCGAAGTGGGAGGAAGAGGAGATTCCAGAGCAAGTAAAGTAGCTTATCAATAAAGGTACCGATCAATCAAACACAGCCCACCCACCGAGCCTGACGGAGTGGCATGTCGGGTTGACTCCGACAACGGCGCCAGCGTCCGTCAGCAGCGCCCCGACCATTCTAGGCTAGCATGCTTAGCAGCCAACTTACCATCCAAAAGTGTCTGCTCTCCATTTTCGCAACCTCTGTCAGATTTAATTCTCACGAACCACCTCCCCCTCCCCCCTTCGTCGCATCATGTACTACAGCTCGAATCTCGAGGAATCGCATTGGGATGTCAACTATGACATATCCTCCGATTGGACATGGCTTCCCGTACCACAATCTGGCCGCGCCCGTGCTTTCCGGAGGCGACTTTTGGGCGTCTTCCTGAACTCGCGACTTGAGAGAAGCTCGGAACTCATACTCAATTCCCCTGAAGCTGTGTTCTTGTAGGGCTTTCAAGATGTCAGCTTTGATCTCATCGCCTCACAGGGCCACTTGGGGCGCATTGCAGCGCCCCTCGGAATACTATCATAATCTTGGCCCTACCTTGAACGAACTCTCGTTCGGTCTCCTGGGGTGGTCCTTCCAACCTCAGCGGGACATTGTTGACCTCTCGGGGAAGGTCATTCTTGTCACAGGAGGTATTTTCCACTTTGTCTTCATCACTTATTAATGTAAGTGGCGCATGCTAATCTTCACCACTTGGGATAGGCAACACCGGCCTCGGAAAGGAAACCATTGTCCAACTCGCACAGCACAACCCATCCCGCATCTACCTTGCCGCACGTAATGAGACCAAAGCCCAGGATGCCATTGCCTCGATCCGAGAGAGCATTCCATCTGCAGTCGACATCAGATACCTGCCTCTCGACCTGGGATCACTGGAATCGATCCGCGCCGCGGCCGAGCGCTTCCGTGCGGACTGCGACCGTCTGGACACCCTGATTCTCAACGCGGGCACGATGAACAACCCGACCAAATTCACAGAGGCAGGCTTCGAGCTGCACATGGGTACGAATCATATCGGACACTTCCTGCTCACCACCCTGCTGCTGCCGATCATGCAGAAGACCGTGGCGCTTTCTCCGGACGTCCGCGTCGTGTCTCTGAGCTCGGCTGCCAACGTGGGCAGCCCCCCATTCGAGGTGATGACCTCCGCGTCCGCCTTGGCAGAGGCTCCAGGCATGGTTCGAT
This sequence comes from Aspergillus floridensis, assembly GCA_012184565.1. Classification (NCBI taxonomy): domain Eukaryota; kingdom Fungi; phylum Ascomycota; class Eurotiomycetes; order Eurotiales; family Aspergillaceae; genus Aspergillus; species Aspergillus floridensis. The sequence goes on along the minus strand of WOUI01000353.1, from coordinate 24,753 downwards.
ACTGTGCATCCAAGGCGGCGAACATCCTCTTCGCGGCCGAGTTTGCCCGCCGGTATCCGGAGATTCTCTCCGTCGCGGTGCACCCGGGCGTGGTGGCCAGTGACCTATACGAACATACGATGCAGAGGAATCATGTCTTCAATCTGGGACTGAAGGTCATCAAGAGTGGATTCTGTCGGTCCCTGCGCACGGGGGTGCTGAACCAGCTGTGGGCGGCGGGAGCGAAGCGGGAAACGCTGGTTAACGGCGCTTTTTATGTCCCCATTGGGGTTCATGCCAGCGGAAATCCGTATGCCAAGGATGTGGAGATGGGAAGGCGTCTGTGGGAGTGGACTGAACAGCAGATTGCTGAGAGGGGCTGATCCCCTCTGGGTGTTCCCTTCCGTGACTGATGACTTTTGGCATCTCTTGTATCTTGGACTTTTCGCATTGTAGCATAGCGTTTCTGATGGGCAGAGGTCTCAATTGATAGTTTACATGAACTGGCGGGCGCCGCGGGAACATCAGATTACCCGAATAGGAATGAGATGCCGGGGCTCGGGAGGTGAATATCCAGGGTCCCTGACAATCAGCCACCACTGGCCACAACTCAGCTCAATAGTCTACAGTCTAGTAAGACGATCGTTCCATTTATCATTGCAGAAGTTTTGCCAATGCTACACATAAGTGTGCCGATGGCCTGCCATGGACCCAGTGCTACTGCAATATGCGTTCGATCCGTGACACCGAATGCCAAATGGTTTGCTGGCCGTCAGCAGCGCGGGCGATCGTTAGGGTTTAGCCGAGGAGCCTCTCTAAACTCCCTCTTCGAGTTTTTCGCCCACAACCACCATGGCAGATCTCCGATCACGATGATAGAAGCAGATCCAAACCATTGAGGATGTACCTTGTAATCATAATCATCAATGTAGAAGCTTGAGGAGCTATACGTAGTGTAGAGGCCATGCGACTCTTAGCGAGGGGTGCGGTGGTCTCGCCGTGTCGGCGTTGCTCCCCACACAAACCCGCCCGGCGCATCATCAGCGACGGTTGCTGCTGCTTGCGTTCACCACCACCACCCGTCGTCTCGTCGTTGTTCCTCCCACTTCCACTCCTTCTCCTCTTCTCCCTCAGCACCATTCATCATCATCATCTTCGGTAGGTCTTCCCCCCCTCCCCCTCCGTTTTTGCCAGCCTTATTACCAGATTTCTTGCTCGTCGCCCATTTGGTCCGTTACTTCAAAACGAAGAAACCCCCAATTTTCCCTTTATCCCACCCGACCGAGAAAAGTGTCACGTCGCTCTCACCTGACCTCTCCACCCACTTCCATCACCACCACCAAACCACCACCACCACTATTCCCAAGATCTCCACCACACAAATTCCACGAGTCTTACCAAACGTACATCTCTAACAAGTCTTCTTTGATATTCGCCTCTAGATTCAGGTTCGAACGACCACTCAATTACCTTCACAATGGATCAGGCAAAGTTGGCTCGGATGCAGGCTAGCGTGCGGATTGGTATGTGCCTTTTTTGAATCTTCTGTCATAATTTTCCCCGTCGACCCCGATGCCCCTCCCCTCCCTCGTCAGTTGGAAGGCCAGCTCCCAGCTGCTATGGCTTTTCCTCGCCAACGCAGAGCTCCTTGACCATCGCAAGTCCTCTTCATGAGAAAAGACTCGCGCGCACTGCGTTCTACCTCAATCCTTTTTGGATCTTCAAATTACCTAATGTTTTCAATGGAAAAGTGTTTGCTGACATATCTCTCTTCTGCGCTTGGTAGGGTACGTATCTCCAAACACCTTCAAGCGATTCCAATGTCCCTTGTGCACATGAAACACCGTTCAACCATCCATCCTGTTCCCTCGACATGCAGAATGAAGCGCGCTCGCCCCACCACCAAAACTCAGCCCGCAAATTCAACCTCTCCCCCCTCTTCTCACACATGACAAATATCACTGTCGATCGAATCATCGCTAACCTTGTCTTCCCCAAAACAGAGGCAAGGGTACTCCCCGCCGCAAGGTCAAGAAGGTCCACAAGTCCTCCGGTGCCGATGACAAGAAGCTCCAGGCCACCCTGAAGAAGATGAACGTCCAGCCCATCCAGGCCATCGAGGAGGTCAACATGTTCAAGGAGGACGGCAACGTCATCCACTTCGGTGCCCCCAAGGGTAATTTTCTTTCTTTGCTGCTCACCACTACAAACCAATACTAATTCTCGTCTCCCAAACAGTCCACGCCTCCGTCCCCTCCAACACCTTCGCCCTCTACGGTAACGGCGAGGAGAAGGAGCTCACCGAGCTCGTCCCCGGTATCCTGAACCAGCTCGGCCCCGACAGCCTGGCCTCCCTCCGCAAGCTCGCCGAGAGCTACCAGAACATGCAGAAGGCTCAGGGCGCCGAGGGCAAGAAGGACGATGAGGAGGATGACATTCCCGACCTCGTCGAGGGCGAGAACTTCGAGAGCAACGTCGAGTAAAATTTGAGATCCTAATATAACGAATATTACTTCTGTTGTTTATTTTGTCAAGTGTGTGGGTTGGTGTCTGGCGAAGGCACCTCTCTGAACCTCTCTGCGTGTGTGTCTGTCCCCGTGAAGGGGCGATCTGCATTCTATCAGTACTACTACTTACTACTCCCTCTTCAAGAAGCTGGAGTTTCTTTTTGTTTGCGGGATCTCCGAGATCTTTTCTTTACCATTTCGAAGAAATCTAGGTTGAGGTCCTGGTTTTTTCCGAGGTTGAATTTAACTGTTAAAACAGAGAATCAAGAACTGCGTCTGTGGTCTAGTGAGAATGCTGGTGGTCAAGTTCGGTGGCTGGCTTGCATGCATCGCAAGATGTATCTGATTTGGGTAATTTACTCGTGAGTATTATTGGTCAAGCTATAGTATCGACGAGAAAGAGATCGGCAGTCGATCCGAGTGTATAGCATTGCAAGGGTTGCATCTACAGTACAAAGATGTTACCGGTAGTGTTGGTTCTACGTCACCCAGCCAGTCAACCTACATAGATCCCCTCAGCAGGAGAAACCCTCTTTCGTGAATATATGCAGACGTCCTTCATTACCTAGTAGTCTATACGCAAAAGAAATTCCATGTATCCCCTATGCAATAATCCCCCCTCCCCACCTCACTTCCACGCGCACAAATAAGTGCAAGCAGGCAGAAGATCCGTAACGCCCTTTTCACTCATCAAACACTACAACCACAAAAAATGCAAGTAGAACTGGAAAGTCCATCAACAGAGAAGACGAACAAAACGGGGAGTGGGCGCGGAGATTAAGAAATGAACTTGAGGCCAGACTTTTTTTCTTTTCTCCCTTGTTTGCTCTCATCGTAGAGATATCAAGACGTTTAAGCAACCACCGTTGGCGCAGACATGAGAGAGGGTTTATAGTACAGGATCGATATGGTGTTTTGCTTGCGCGGTTGCCACCAGCTGGTCTGGGCCCGTCTGTCTGTCTTCTTCCACTTTTCTAGCTCCGAGTCAACATCAACATCACATCAATCCCAGGAGAACGGGCGGCGGTGGTCCAATTCCTTCGGCCTCATCGACGAGCCGGAGTATTCGAGGGCTTTTGTTGTCGTGGTATCATCGTTGGGGTTTTCGATGGCTTCCAGCGGTGTTCGGGAGAAGAGGGGGCCTTTATCTGGGAAGGCTGAGCGGTGGTGTAATTGTTGTTGTGGTTGTTGTGATGGCGCTGAGGGAGATTCAGTAGCCGTGGTCGTTGCTGCTGCGGCCGCTGTGGCGGACGTTACGACAGCTGCCTCCGAGGACTCTTCCTTCAGGCCGCAGATGTCTGAGCCAATGATCCGGTCGATCATGTACCAGAACCGCCAGTAGGTGTTGGACTTGTCATAGTCAAAGGCGCCGTCCTCGCGCAGTTGTGGGCCGTCGCCCACGATGTCGCCCGTAAACCAGCTGAGGATGGGAATGGAGCGCAGCACCCGTTCCGTCAAGGTGGGCTGCGGCGGGAGAGCCTCGGCCAACGGCCGCAGTTTCGTCCGCCGCACCGTGGGGATATGGGTCATGAAGTCGGATTCGGGTTTGGGTGGCGCAGCGGAGGAGGCGCTGGTGACGGGGCGCTGCTGCAGCAGAGGAAAGCTGCTGCCCGTCGGCTGCTCGAGCCCCATTGCCGTGGTGGAGCTGGCCGTCGGCGTGGAGTCCATCGAGGCCCCTTCCTCATCCATCAGATCCGCCGGCACCGAGGAGGACAGATTGCCGAAGGCAAACGACCGGGGCAAGGTCTGGCGCTCCTTGTCGGAGCCCGTGGGCAGGAACGCGGTGGAATGCGAGGTCGTTAGTGTCCGGGTCGCCTTGGACTGCTGCACGCGCTGCGCCTCCGCTGACCCGGCCACGATGGGCGCATCCTCCGCGGGGCCGCGGCCATGGTACAGCTCACAGAACACCAGGTGCCCGTCGATCTCCTGCGGCGAGAAGAAACACGCGCGGTCCGCCGCTGTCGTCGAGTCGAACGTGACTTTAATCCAGTGGTACCCGCCCGCGTAGCGCTTCGACTTCCGGTTCGCATCCGCCGACAGCCCCGTCCGGATCACCACGTCCCCGCCGCTCAGCAGCTGCGAGAACCCCGTGGGCGCGTGCGGATCCGTCCGCGGGTAGTCCTCGCAGATAAAACCCTGCGAGATCCGCTCGTACTTGTCCAGCACCTTCCACTCCCCGTCCTTGCTCTTGTACCCGTACAGGATGCACTCCGTCGCGACCTTCTCCGCTTCCTGTTGTTGCTGTTGTTGTTGTTGCTGCTGCTGCTGCTGTTGTTGTTGTTGCTGCTGCTGCTGCTGCTGCTGCTGCTGTTGCTGCTTGCGCAGGCTCTCCACGTTCGACGCCGACGCGGATTTCGGTAGCGTGTGGCTGCGCACCTTCTCGTCCTCCTGCTGGGCCGCGAACAGGCGCCCGAACTCCGTTACGTTGGGGTTCTCACGCTTGGCCGCCGGCGTGCCGGTGCGGGTGCGCGACCGTGTGTGTTCGTACCGGGCGTTGCGGCGCTTGCCGAATGGGCCTGATTCCTCGGGGGCGCGGCGTGGATTGCGGGATTCGCTGTGAGAGAGAGTTACTGATTAGCATCGCTTGCTCTTCATAATCCCCCCAAAACGTTCCATGTATCTGTGACAGCCAAGCCCCAATCAAAGATGTGCGCTGGTTTCCACTTACTCCTTGTAAACATAACCCCAGGGTAAAAGCTCGCCCTTCTCATTTCTTGCACGCTCCTCCGGGGGGACAAAGTGATATTCCATGCTGACACGGGAAAATTCGAAATGCGCTTTTTCGTAACTTGAAAGAAAGAGGCCAGAATTATGGCAGTCGATGCAATCGCTGTGAAAGAAGGATGTGCAAATAAAAAAAAGGGCTGGAGAACGAGGTGGGTTGATGGAAGTGGAGTGATGAAGCTGGGATAACCACCAACCCAAAAGTTTTGGGGTTTCCGCCGCCCCATAAACAGTCGTGTTAGCCGGGATACCGTCACGTGAGGGCGGGCGGTCTTGGTATGTAGATTGGAGGTAGATGGGTTATGAATTGACAACTTCTCTTCCCTACCATTTGTTGGTGCGAAGTTGCCATTTGAATTAGTTTAGTTTAAGGATAGGGAGTGCTTGGGGGAATTGTTTTTGAGCTTTTTAGTTGACAATTGGGAGGTGCTGTCAAGGTTCTTATGCTAAAGACATATTTTTTGTCGAGTCTGTGATGTGCTTTCTATGGGGTTAACGAGTTCAGTATGCCTTTAGCATGTTTTATGTCACAAATGAAGGCTGCTAACATTTGAGATTCTTGGGCTTGATCATGATTATCTATACGAATTCTGCCATGCATAAGAGCAAGAAGCCTCAAGAAGTGATTCGACTAATCAATCACTGGATCGAACCTTGTGGCAATATCCAGAATCACAGTGACCTTGTCAATGCTACAAATTTCAAGACCTCAACCACAACGCATACGGTGTGTTGAAATGGCCAAATCGCACACTCATAACCATCAATCAAAGTATACATCTAGTCTTGCCGCAGGAAACTAATCTGTCCAGGATCCCCATCGAGACCACAAACAGTGTCGAAGTCTCCTACTTCCAACCGCCTCCTGTCAACATAACCCACAAAATCCCCCAAAGGACAAGACAGCCCCGGCCCGGATTTACAGTATGGCAGCGGCGTTACCTTCTCATTGATGATCACTCGTAGGAAGGTATGCCCAGCATCGCCATGCGCACCCTCACCCCCGGACGAGCAGGTCATCCGCTCCAGGACAATCCGCCCACCCATGGGCATCACCGACGAAGTGCGCCAGGCCCGATCCGACACCATATGAAACTGGGAGCACCGGATCATACTTCGGATCAGCCATGATCTCCAACGCCGTTAGAAAGGGCGCGATATCTCCATCATGCACACTATTTCACTCGAAAGTCAGTTTTCCAGCCAGATCTTCACTTTTACAGGACGCCCAACTCACAAACTAAAGAACAAGGTCCCAGCACCGGGCCCCCGCCTTAGAAGTCCCGTCGTAGCATTCATCCAAAGCCACCCCATCGCCCCAGCGTAGGGATTCCCCGGCCCCGCGCGGTAATTATGCAGCACGTCGCGCGCATACTCGAAATGCTCCCAGTCCTCGCGCGTGAACACCGCGCACCAAGGACTCGACCCGCTCACCAGCGTCTCGAACCCGCACATCTCCTGCATACTGTAGACCTCGGCGTTGCTCAACGGCCAAAGCGCGGGATTATTTTCCTGCGTGGTGAGCAACAGTCGCTCCGCGATCGCGGGGATGTAGGCTTGCTGAAACCGCGCGAGCATCTGGACCCCGTAGTCATGGCCGCGGTCGGGGTCCTCGAGGTATCGGAGGCAGGTGTCCCCCGGTGTGAGGGTGTCGGCGCCGCGGTCGAAGGTCTCGGGGATGACTTCGAGGGTGGCTTTTGCGGGAGATTCTTCTTGCCAGTCTGGAGGGGACGACGACGACGGTGACCCGCAAAGCCCGGAGGCGAAGTGTTGGGCGGTTTGGATGACGCGGTTGCAGTCGCTGGCCCAGAGCTTGAGTCGCGACGACTGGTTGCTGGTCAGCAGGTGTTTGTAGCGGGCAGAGGAGTAGAGGCCTGTGGTGTGGCTTTGGAGAGTGCCGGCGTAGGGACCTGTGGTGGTCAGTTGGTCGAAGTCGGTGGATGGGTCGTCGGTGAAATAGATCCAGTTGTTGAGGAACGATAGGCTCCCGTTCAGTTTGACGTTGGCATCCCGGATGCGATTGAGGAGCGCAATGTGGCCTTTGAATGGTCGTTGGTGTTGCTGTTGTCAGCGTATACTGACTGCAGTGAGTACTGTAGCTATGGCGGGAACAAACGTACGGCCTCCGGCTGATCGCGTCGGGTACCGCGCCCCGTGGCGTGACATCTAGTCGGAAGTCAACGGATCTTGTAAATGAAGATTCGAAGGCGTATACGAGGAGGAATTGATACCATGTGCACCTGGTCAATGACGCATCCATCGAGGTCGGGCCCGAAGCTTTGCGAGTAGTGCACACCGCCACGCTTCTCAATCCAGTGTCCATTACCCCCCAAGTGATGGAGAATATTCCAATCGTCTTCCTGAGATTGCTCAGTAGTACCTGAGATTGCTCAGTAGTACTCAGAAGACCAAGGAGATATTGTGGGGATTGGACATAGGTGTTCCGACCAAAATGAAGTGATGAAGCCAAGAAGAATGGGCCATCGCTCAGACCGAGCCATCTTTCGATAGTAAACAAACTGTCGTGGTTGTATATGATGCTGATGATGCTGATGATGACGATTGTGAACGAGACAAGCAATGTTTTGAGAGAAAGACCACGAAACATGTCCGCTGCAAGCCTCCCCGGGAAGTAAAAACACGCCTGAGACTGTGTTGTAACAAGTGAAAGCAACGCATGCGACAACCGCCGGGCTGGATTCTCGAAAGATCGACGAGCGGACCCGCCAAGAAGTCCGTTCTATCACCGCAGGAACCAGTTCTTGATTTGATGTTCATAATGTTTCTTCACTAGTGGGTCAAACTTCGGATGATATGTGCCCTCGATAGATAAGTAAGATTACATTATATCGGTCAAGTGCTATAAACAAACCGAGGACTCTTATCTCCCAGCTCTTCAATGGCTTCATCGGTCATGCCCGCAACCTTGTCGTCTTCCAAGCCCTGTTGTCTTCGCTGATTCTTGCAGTGGTAGTACCACCACATGAGCCCATAGACCACCCCGGCAAACCCAACCAGAGCGAGCGTGACCGCATTGCCGCGAACATAGCGCGGTGCTTCCTCGGTTTTGTACAGGAAAGGGGACATGACGCCACTGATGTTGCCAAACGTCAGCTGCAGACCCGTCGCAAACGTCCGCTTCCCATATCGCGGCAGCGTGGTCGGTAGCCATGCAAGCGGCAGCCCCACAGTCACATATAGCCCCAGCGCGATAAGCAGTGCGCCGAAGTAATGTACCCCGGATGATGAGTCGGAGATCAAGACCCCGTACCCGACAACAGAGAACATAGCGAAGATGCAGACGAAGATCCCACGGCGCTGGGTCCGATCGCTGATCCAAGCGACCAGTAGGTATACAATGGCGCCAAGCGCATAGCACGGAATGGTCAGTGCCTGAACTTCAGCAGTGGACCACTTGCCCATTCCCTTGATGATCGTGGGCAGAAAAGTGCTGTAGCCGTAGAGCATCGTGTCGACTCCAAATTGGGCAATGCAGAATGCGTAGATCCTCCAGTCCAACGCGCCCTCCTTCACATCCGCCCAGTGAAACTTCTGCGCGGACGGAGTCTGGCCGACATGGCGACGGCGGAGACGGACGACCATGGCTTTCTCCTCGTCATTGAGATAGTACGCCGTATCAGGCTCGTCGGCGAGGAAGAACCAGGTCAAAACTCCCAGAATGACGGTGGGAATTCCTTCGATGATCATGATCCATCGCCAGCCCCGCAGCCCCGCGACGCCATCCATGAAGCCAATGCCGTACGCAAGAAGACCCCCAAATGCACCAGCGGCTGCGGCGCTGCTGAATAAATAACCAGTCCGGAGTGCAATTTCCCGCTTGCTGTAGAACAGCGTGAGATAAGTCATCAATCCCGGAAAGAGCCCAGCCTCGACAACACCTAAGGATATGAGCATGAGCATAAAAGCGAGGAGCGAATGCAGAAAACTGACCTAGAAGTACTCGGCAGGCGATCAACCCGCCATAAGTCTGCGTGATACCCGTCAAGGTAGCTAGAATGCCCCATATGATTGAGATTGAGGCAATGTACCGCGAGGGCCTGAGCTTCTTGATCACCAAGTTGGATGGGACTTCGAACAGCTTCAAACAAATGTCAGTGGCTGCGTCGGGATAACTGGTCTGAACGGGAGCGTACGCAGTAGGTAACAAACAGAATGGATACTGCGACCTGATACTGATTGCCCACCAGGCCTAGATCTTCCTCCATGCCATACAAGCGGGCATTGCCAATGTTAACTGTTGGATCGTATTAGCAACCGCTTGTAGACCGCCAGCGAGCCTGACGAAAGAGATCATCTGCATAAGATCAACCCACCTCGATCCAAGAAGCTGAATAGGTACAGAAGCACAACGAAGGGAATGATGTGGATGTCTATCTTCCATATCAAGTGGCGTGCCTCTTTTTCGTCTGACAGAGATAAGTCCGATCTATCATCGCCGTCTGCGCCCAACGAAGCCCGTATGGGAAATCGTGCTTCGGCGTCTGCCTTAGGCTCTCTGTTGTAATCCATGGGAGTTGACGGTGGTGATTGATGGCTGGCTCGGCTGGGATCCCCGCAGATGTGTCTGGGCGCTCAGATGAACTTCCCCGTGGGGTGATCTGCAACAGCACCATGTATCAGACTGCAGTCGAGGGTATCGCGACTCGGATATGAAAGAAGGCAGGAGACCACATACACTGACAGCCGTCACACCCACTACGCTGTAAGTGAGAGGAGGCAAAAAGTGCCCTAGAAAAACTGAGAGATTTTCAATCGCAGTGGCCAAGGATCGCCAAGGATCTAGACCCGATGTTTCTTTCCTTTTTTCTTCTGCAGTTCAGGTGAGCAGATTGAGGATAGTTCATTGGGAGGACTTATACTTATGGAAGTGTCCTTTTAGCATGAGACAGTCGCATGATATCAATAGCTTGAATGAGTTAGTACTGTTGGGTGGGCGTTATTGGTGATGCGTCTTAAAAGACCCTGAGCTGGATCGTCCTTCATCAAACTTAAAATGGATGGCGATTTGCGCCAGCTCTATGGCTCACAACACGGGTTAACATTCTTGGCAATGTAAGGATGCAATAGTCAGAACCTGTATAATAATGATGAAAATGCCACAAGGAGTTAAAGCAATCTGTTGCAGATGATCAGATCTGCGCTCGTCAATCATAAGTGAGAACGTCACTGTGATGCGCTCGAACAATCGACTTTCCACTTATCCCTGTCCCGAGGGTAACAGTACCATGGCCCTTTGCGAAACAAAATATCACGTACTTGTAGGAGCTACAAGCCGCCACAACCTCTAGCCAAGTTGTTGATACAAAAGCACTGCATTATCGGGCGCCCTGTAATGCGAATCGTTGACAAGTCTCTCACTCAATTATTAGTATTCAGAGTAAGAGTAAGACAATGCCAGCCTAATCCAGAGCATGTACCTAGAGAACCTGGTCACTGGCTTGCTTTATACAAACGTTGCACTGGAATGACTCCAGTGCATCGATTTCTACACTTGATCAAATGCTGTAGGTAAGAGATCAGAGTCGTCACTGCTTCAAGCGGCGGCATTGGAGACTCATTAGCTGTCATTCTTTTCGGAACCTAGCGACCTCTAGTGATGAAGTTGCTGTCACTCTTACGACCAGTTATCATCGCGTGGGCTTCTGAGCTGGCCCTGACTGCGCACCCGCTGTTTCTAATATTTGTGCCAATCGAGCGCCATGAAACTCTGAGTTGATGCGGAATGTACACCCCCAGTTACATGGACCAATATACAGATCGGATTGTGGTGATAGGACGACATTCAGAAAGTCAAACCGAGAGCCATCATCGAACGACGCTCTGAGAAGTGTGGATGACAATCAAGTAGTGCGGTGATCATATGACTGATAGTCGACAAAGAGGTTCCTGGATCTAGAAGTGACTAGCTGAACTTGCGTCAAGATCAAAGCTTGTTCAAACGAGCTAGAATTAATATCGAAGTACATGAGTCAGTAACTTGTGCGCGCGATTGATTTTAAGCTGACATGACGTCAAAGATCATCTTGCAATATCAGGTATTTAGCATCATGTCTGCTCTCTTGTCATTTCATGCACACGTTGATATAGTTAGAGATCCCAGGTTAGGTCGGTATGAGCAACTCAGGCTCACACCATAGCTTTCGCCCAACGTGTCTCAAACTTATGGGAACTACCAGTCCGAGATCTACTCTCAAGGAGCCACTTCAGCCGTCACTCCTGCCGTCACCATAGATCCTCGCCAGCTTGAAGAACAAGCAAAGACAGCCCTGAGAATCCGTAGCTTCAACTATGTTTTGCGGGTGGAGCACGAGAAAAAAGCCACGATGGCTAGACAGTAATCGGCTGGCATTGCGTCAATGAATGATGTCAGATCTATTCCCGCACAGCTGAAAAGCCGAATTGCTGAAATAGTTTCGCACTAGGGTCCCCCAAATGCTGAAGCAGGTGGACTGGGGATTCACCTATCTGTGATCATATGCAGGTTGCTCCATGTCTTATAGATGGAAGACCAGGATATCCCAGTAAATCTTTTGGAGAGAAATAATCCAATACTCTTCTTGTCGTGCCTGTTGGTGTGCAATCCATAGTCCACGAAGATAAGGAGACAGGACTTGCAGAGGCATGTGGGAAGATTGGGGTCCCGTATATCCTTAGGACAGCGAGCAGCAGCTCGATTGCGGATGTGGCGGAAGCCAATGCCGACGGCAAGAGATGATTTCAGCTCTACTGTACTAGCCAATGGATGACAACATCACAATCTCCTCATTGACACGTGCAAAGGACAACGGCTTCAGCGTCCTTATAATCACCCTGGACACATCGTCGCTCGCTTGGCAACCAGTCGACCGGAACAATGCCCGTCCCATTCATCAAGGCATTGGGGAAAGAGATCGGCCTCGCCGAACCAGTATTCTGCGCCAAATTTGAAAAGGAATCTGGCTGGAGAATCGAAGAAGACATTATGGGCGCATCGAGATAATGGAGCTCGCAGATATTCTCCAGTGCCCCACATACTTGGGATCAGCTTGCTTTTCTGGGGAAGAACTGGGACGGACCGCTGCTCCTGAAGGGAATTCAGCATGTGGATGATGCAAAGATTGCCGCGGAGGCGGGCTGCGATGGCATTGTCGTTTCCGATCATGGAGGTAGCATGCCTCAATATGACATGGGATCCTTACGCTAATCATCGCTGCCTACCGGTAGGCGGACAAGTTGATGGCGCAATCGGCTCTCTGGAAGTACTTCCCGAGGTGGTTGATGTAGTCGCGGATAAACCAACAGTTCTCTTCGATTCTGGGGTTCGAATGAGTGCGGATGTCATCAAAGCACTCCGGCTAGGAGCAAAGCAGTTTTAACTGGCAGGCCAGGCCAGGCCAGTCAATTTTGGGCCAAGTATCGATGGGAAGAAAGATCATTATCAGAGGGCTCCTGGCGGATGTTCGATAAAATATGGGGCTAGTTATCGAGATTCGGTCTGTGACGGAATGCTACCGCGACAGGACCCGAAAGGTAGTGTATCCGGGGGATATGCACGCTATGATGTAAGAAAGTCAATCGTAGTCTGAACAGACCAGGTGGAACAATGAAGTGTGCTTACCTGAAGAGAGTTGCGAGGACTGATTAGATCAAGGTACCAACTGTACCTCCTGGACCGGTGTTGCACTAAGAGGAAGAGCCGGAGGATCACATGTCAATGCCGGCATAACTAACTAACCCCTTAGGAAGTGATTGGTTCTATCCATGATTGCTTCCCCCAGTCGCCACTTGCGCCCAATTCCAGGTCGCAATTCTGGCTTTTTCCATCAACCAGGAACCCCTCCCCCAGCGCAACATTCGATGTTCTGTTTTACCAGAAAGAATTCCTGTTAAACTTTGAGTTCCTGCGACAACTGCCGCGCGACTTTCTCTCTTCCTCACGCCAGAATATTCGACTTTTTGCCCATGGCTGAAACGAAATTCACGGCACATCGGTCAAAGCTGGTCAATTCGACTGCGATTCTGATGGGTTGAGATGTCTAGACTCTTCAGTCTCCGGAAAGCATGGAAACGGGATGATCTCGAGCAGGCATACGAACACCTCTGTCGTGAGAATGACACCTGCCACGTTCCAGCTACGTCCGGCTTGCCTCTGCTTCCGAGGCCGCTTGCCTCTATGGTATCATTCCTGACTCAGTCGACTTCTCTATCTCTTCGAATTGGGTCATTTGTCGGAGGCGCTGCGATAGATGGTGCGAGAACCACGACATTGACCGGGCTGGAGCTCAGCAGAGCAATATTGGAGGGAATCTTGACAAGGGCTGGGCGCGATGTTGTCATCAGGAGCAGCGGAGAGTATGGCAAGGCAGAAGCAGAGTCATTACTCGAACGGAGCGTAAGTCATCCTTGCCGTGTTTTACCTTTATCAGGCTGACATTCGATTTAGCTGGCTACTTTGCATTCCACAATAACCTCGGCATCCTTTTTCGCCGCTGCCTCGTTTCATTTCTCCTCAGCTACACTCTCATCAGCAGCCAACATGTCCCAGTCCCTACTCTCCACATTAGATGCAACCCTCGGCTCTACTGAATCGTCTAGGGCAATTGCTGCAATCGTAACTCTCTTCCGGACCGAGCTCAGAGACCTCAACAATTCCGAATTCGGGATTGAACTGCGAGCTGGAAGAATTGGTGTCGCGGATCTATTGGTTGGGTGTGTTGGATTTGCACTGCTCCAGCGCTGGGGCCGGAAGAACACAGAACGGCATGCACGTGGAATCGGGGGTGTGGAATCCGTATGGGATGTGGTTATCCTGGACAATGGCGTGAGAGCAGATGTTGTTGGTACACATCAAATGGAACAGCCGAGGGCTGCTATTGATGAACTGCGTGACGAGACGAATCGCTCATCATTCATGAGTACTGGGAATGATGAAGAAGTCTTCGATGCTGTACAGCGACCAGCAAGCATCGGTGATACCGCAGAAGGGTCCCACTACTCTCTTCCCACCGAGAACTCGCATCAAATATCCGATGATGATATCCGCTTGTACATCATGAGACAATTGCCTCAAGGTTGCCGTGCTTGTATAAGAACCGACCTGGTGCAGGCCAGAACTATCACGGTTGAAGTATTTGATGATGACGTTGGAGAAATAGCTGCTCCACCAGGTACAATGATGATCGAGGAGAGACACCATGATGGTAAAATCTCCAGATCTTCCAGCGAGGACCAGCTTCCCAAACATACGATGGTGTTCAGGACCGCCTTCACCAGGTCTAATAATGCCGATGTGAGGCCAGCCAGTCATCAAGAAAGCATGGCATGGCAGGTGGGTGACGAATGGGAACTTTCCCGGTCGCATCGAAAACTCGGGGATCCGTCGTTCGCCACAATAGGAAACAGTCTTGACGACCTATCAAACGATAGGCTAGTGACCACAGAGCAGCTTTCACCCAATGTTCACTTGGAGGATCCCATTCCCAGTAAAGCTCGAAGTGTCAACCTGAACGCGGTCAAGCATGATCGCGGAAATTCGGACCCCCCGTCTCTCGATAAGCGAGCAGCCACATCTAAAGATAGTCCTGTGAGGTCTTCTCTCGCAAAAGGAGCGCAGAGGGCCAAGTCTAGCAATATCGGTAAAAAGGACACTGGCAAGCGCCCATCCACGAGACACCCTGCAGAGAAAGTAAAACCCTCATCACCGTCCGAAAACGCGATTCCACAAGGGAGACCTCTCAAGGGAGCAGCAAACGCGCGAAAGACGTCAGCACAACAGAGTACTACCAAATCCGACCGCAGCGGGGCTCACGAAGCAGTAGCGACATCACCAAAACGGAGACCATCATCACCTGTAGCGAACAGAGGTTTGCCCAGAACCCCTTTGCAAGAGCATCGTGTGAAATCCGCGGCTTTTCCAAAGACGGGCCGTTCTGAACCCCACGAGGGTAGTCACACAGGCAATTCAAGGACGGAGTATTACGCCATACGCGAAAAGTCAGAGGAATCTCTTGTTAACCAGACGAAGGCCTATGCTCAAGAACCACCAAACACACGACCCGGGTCCCCTGTCACGAGAAGAACTCATGTGCGTAGTAGCAGTTCTCTGTCCTTGACCAGGTCGGAAAGTGATGTGACCATCTACATCAATAAGGATGGCCGTTCCAGCTCCTCTATGTTGCACCATCACCCTCGAGCATCATCCCCCAGCATATATTCTCTTGCCACAGCGGGGTCTGAAACATCACTTTTACTCGCCCATCGTCCTCGGAAAAGTGCTTATGATGATATAGAAGCACTCCAAAGCTTGAACCGGGATGGCACCGTGCCCGGTATCTTCCCTGCAAAGCACTTGGTGCAGAACATCAGACGTTTTTGCAGATTCTCCTCGGCTTCATATGGATCGCATGCCTTGAAAGTCATGGGTGTTCCGCGTCTGACTAGTGCTCTACCCACCGAAGAGGTATCTAGCCCGGAACATAGTGATTTCTCTGATCACACAGGCTTGCCGGCTTCCACGATCCTATTGTCCTCCTTCGTCGACTCTGCGGGTGGAACTAACGCCGCAGGGGAAACGGAAAGCGGTATTCCTTTAGTACACTACCTTTTCCTTGACCATGAATCGAAAGCAGTTGTTCTGACTCTACGAGGGACATGGGGCTTCGAAGATATTCTGACCGACATGACTTGCGAGTACGATGACCTTGAGTGGCAAGGTAGGAATTGGAAAGTCCACAAAGGAATGCATGCTTCGGCCAAGCGTCTTCTGAGGGGAGGAGGCGGCCGAGTCATGTTGACAATCAGAGCTGCACTAGAGGAATTCCCAGAGTATGGGCTGGTACTGTGTGGACATTCGCTCGGGGGAGGCGTTGCTGCACTCCTTGCAACAATGATTTCCGAACCCAGCAGTGATGCTTTTGGGGCATCGTTCACGACCACTTCCTATCAGAACACGAACTCGGGTTCATCTGATAGCGATGAACAATCCTGTGGCAAGGCCTTTTATGTGCCCCCCGGCCGGCCTATCCATGTCTATGCATACGGTCCTCCCGCGACAATGTCGCCTTTCCTGCGTCGCGCGACGCGGGGATTGATCACTACCATTGTTAATGGTCAAGATGTGGTTCCTTGTCTCTCGCTCGGCATTTTGCATGATATGCATACAGTAGCTGTGGCGTTCAAGGGTGACATTTCTGGCGCTCGCTCCCATGTGGGATTTCGAGTTTGGGAAGGCTTCAGGCAAAGTATTGTGAACAAGTTTTACGTCAACGAGCCGCCTATCCTCACACACGCCGGTCATGGCGTAGGAGAAGATGCGTGGGCATGGAATACATTGAAGACGCTTCGTGAGGAAATGAGCGCGCCCAAACTGTTACCACCCGGTGAGGTATTTTTAGTGGAAACAATGAGGGTTTTGCAACGAAACGCTTTCACATCTGAAGTGAGCAGTGATGGCCATCCAGTGTTAGGTCGGCCTGCGACCAGAGCACAATTGATATTCGTTCGAGACGTTGAAGCCTCTTTTGGAGAACTCAGGTTTGGCTCAGGAATGTTTAGTGACCACAACCCAGCAAGATATGAAGCGAGCCTTGCTGCACTTGCCCGTGGGATTTTGGATGAGTGATATGTTTTGACTTCATGCCTACAACATAAAGTGGTGCTTATATGATCATGTATTCATGGAGCCTCGAAATACCGGTTCCATTTAGTCTTCGTTGTTCTTGGCTAGGTAGTGGACGGGACAAGAGTGATCATATATAGTCGAATACTAGTTTTGGAAAAAAACCATGCAATCCTCAAGATATCGCAGCTTCAAATGTTTGGTTCGCACAATATTCGCGGCTCTCCTGTAAGATGCCTAAGAATAGACCTGATAGTGCCACCCATGGCACGAGAGCCAACCTTGGATACAAGAATCACATGGCTCGGCCCGGTATTCATTGAACAATGAATAGCTGGTCCGATGTTGGTCTCTTAAGTTCATCTCGCGTTCGTTACCCACTCAGAGCATCTCTTCTCGAACTCGATCCGATCCAGTCTTATTTGGAGACTCTTCGTTCACGTATGCCTTTGTATGGCTAAGACAGCTCTGAGGTCACCAACAGTGGCCAGGCGAATTCTGCTCACCGTACCGCCCTCGACGTAAGGGAAGAGACAGCCCGGCAGCGACCATGCGCCATAGGACTCCGCAAGAGGTGACGATCAATCGCCCGGACATTCGTCACTTGAATGCCAGTCCTTGGCACAAGGCTAGCAAGCAGCGATCGAACCAGGACTTTGGGCGGTGGCATTATCTTTTTGAGCTCGCATTCTTTCAGACTCAGTCCTTCACTTGTTGTGCGGCGGCTCCTTCTTCGGCTCACTGGGTTGGTTCTGGGTTCTTTCTTGGATTCTAGCTTCCAGATTCTGAAGCTGCTTCTCCACGAGTTCCTTTTTGGCCATCAGGTTTTCTCGCATGCCTCTGAGCCCGGTGATTCGCTCATCGATCGTCGGCTCAAGTGCCTTTTGTTCTTGGACTTTCTGCAGGTGAAAGAGATCATTAACAAAGAGCTTCCCGCGACTGAGATGGGGTCAGACCCCATACCTGTTGAAATTGATGTTGAGATTTCTGCGAGGCGCCAAAAAGGGTACCGGAGATAGTGATGCAAATCACGGCGCCTGCTAGGGTAGCTCGTGGGATATCTTTTGGCATGCGAAACATCTTGAAGGTTGGAGCACTTCCACGTCTTGCGGTGGTGGAGTCGAGATTGACTTCGCCGTCAATTGGGAAACAAAGCTGTCGCAAATACAAAATCACGAAGAGGAGAGGGGGCGAAGGCAGAGCACAGCAAGTCGATAACTTGTAACAAAGAGCTCCGAAGTCCCCGACCGGCGGAAGGGTGTCAAAAGTCGGCGCTAACCCCAAACGGGCCAAGATGGGCAGGCAGGTCCAGAGTTTCTTTGTTCCCCTCCAACTCGCGTCGCGTCCGCCCGCGTGCCCATATCTTTCTTTATCACCGCCCGTTCCCATATCATCAAGGCGGTGTCAACAATCAAAGCTTCTCTTTCCCCTCCCTCTCCCTCCTCCAAATGCGCCGGTGGTAATCGCACGGCGTGCTCGCCATCAATCAAAAATGCCTTCCGGACGGTCCGTTCCTCGCCGTCGCACCCGGTCGGAGGAGGAAGATGAAAGCGACGATGCAGCATCCTCTTCCTCCGGATCGGCTCCTAACAATTCAAATCCTCGATCCTCAAACCCGAACAAGCGCCCCAGAATAAGCAACGACGATAATGATCAGCCTGATGAGGAATCTGGACGCTCTGCCAGTGAATCAGGCGATGACGAGTCGAGGGACGAATCATCCTCCTCGGGCTCAGCTACCGTAAAACCGACCGCCCGAAACTCGAACACGAGCCAGCGCTCGAAATCGAGCACGCAAACCGCTCGACAGAGTCAAGGAGGATTAGAGGACACTGCTAGCGAAGAAGAGGATGACTCCGACGGATCTGAGGCACCAGGAGATGGCAACGAGGACAACAGCGTACCAGATCCCACTCAGGCCGGCATCGCGGATGGCACCCGATCTCCCGAGACCAGCGCAAATGAATCGCAACCTGCCGATTTGAACGAGTTGACACCGGAAGGTTACAAACCCGGTGCTATCGTTCGCATCAAAGTCACCGATTTTGTCACTTATACATCGGCGGAGTTCTTCCCGGGCCCGAAACTGAATATGGTCATCGGACCCAATGGAACTGGCAAAAGTACACTTGTCTGTGCGATATGTTTAGGCCTAGGATGGGGACCGCAGGTACGAACAACTCTATAAATTGCACTTTCTCCATTGCTTATGGGGGTTTCTAATCAACCTCTACTTGTTAGCACCTCGGGCGCGCCAAAGACACTGGCGAATTTGTCAAGCACGGTTGTCGAGAAGCTATCATCGAGATCGAGCTTGCAGGCGGAAGGCGCTTTCGTCGCAACCCCGTAGTGTCGCGGACCATCAAACGCGATGGCAACAAAAGCTCCTTTACGATCAACGGGAAGCAGGCTTCCCGTCAGCAAGTGTTGAAGCTCGCCCAGTCCTTCGCCATTCAGATTGATAACCTTTGCCAATTTCTTCCGCAAGACAAGGTCAGCGAATTCGCTGCGCTCACGCCGATCGAACTCCTCAACTCGACACAGAGAGCTGCGGCGGGTGATGAAATGGTCGAGTGGCACGAGAACCTCAAAAGCCTGAGGGCGGAACAGAAAAAGCTGCAGGCAGACAATCAGGGCGATAGAGATCTTTTAGCGAATCTTGAGGACCGACAAGAGATGCAGAGAGCTGATGTGGAAAGGATGCGCCAGCGAGCTCAGATCAAGCGAAAGATTGAGATGCTGGAAATTGCTCGCCCGGTCACGCAGTACACGGAGCTTCATACGCAGTTCAATGAAATGAAAAGAGAGCGGGATGTGAAGAATCAAGAATTGGCGGATCTGGAGAGAGAGCTTGAACCTGCCTTGAGGTCCTTGAATGATAGGCAGGACTACTGTGTCAAACTGGATGATGTCATCAAGCACAGAACTCAGGCGTTCGAAACTGCGGAGAAAAAGGCTTCCACTGCCGCTGCGAAGATTGAGCGGTTCGAGGAGCAGTTCAAGGATTTGGATGACCAAGCCGAAGCTGAGAAGAGGAGTGGGCAGAGTCACAGGCAGAACATCAGTAAGGTTCAGCAGAATTTGAACAAACTCCGGCGTTCTTTGCAAGAGGAAGAGCCTGCAGCTTTGGATCTGGACTCTTACAACGAGAGAATTGTAAGTACGCTGAGGCAAATCTAGAGTCCCTTGCTAATATCGAACAGCGGGAGAAACGAACGGAGATCAGAGAAATCGAGGCGCAGGCGAATAAACTCAAAGAAGAAAGACGGCCTCTCCTAGAAGCACACAAGCATGCAGCGGATCAGATTAGGGAGGCAGAGGGAAAGCTCAGGAATCTCGATTCTCAAGCTGGCCAGCAGGAATCAAAGCTGGAACGCATATCTGCGGACTCTGTCAAAGCTTACCGATGGCTACAGGAGAATCAGGGCCGGTTTGAGAAAGAGGTCTTCGGTCCTCCAACCCTTACCTGTTCAGTCAAGGATCCTGAGTACGCCGACGCTGTCGAATCGTTGCTACAACGCACGGATTTTACTGCATTCACCACGCAAACCCGGAATGACTTCAGGACGTTGCAGAAAGCTCTGGTTGAGCAGAGGCTCTCAGACATCAGTATTCGTACCTGCTCTATCCCCTTAGATAGTCTTCGCCCATCCGTGTCCGACCAGCAAATCAGAGATCTTGGATTTGATGGATGGGCCAAAGATTTCCTGAGCGGACCCGAGCCTGTGGTAGCTATGCTTTGTAGTGAAAATCGCTTGCACCAAACACCTATAAATCTTCGGGATATCAGTGATGAGGAGTTCACGCGGCTGCAGGATGGCCCTATAAGCTCCTGGGTGGCCGGGAAGCAAACTTATGCTGTGGTCCGGCGACGGGAGTATGGTCCCAGTGCAACTTCCACTCGAGTGAGACCGGTCAAACCCGCAAAAGTCTGGACTTCACAGCCGGTGGATGAATCGGTGAAGGAAGACATACTGAGGAGGATCAAAGCACTCGAAGATGAGGCCAGCGAGCTGCAGGAGAGGATGAATGGTGATAGAGTCAGACTCGCTCAGCTGGGTAAACGATATGAAGATATCGATAACGAGAGGGTAAGCAGGAACATCATGCGTTGTGCCACTACCTTCGGTGCTGATTTGACCCCGCATAGAGACAACTCGAGCAGGAGAAAGGCGAGAAGCAAACGGCACTTACAAACTGGAGAGCAATTCCGGAGAGAATCAGTAAGCATAGAGCTATGTGAGATCGGTGCTATTTAGGATGCTAATTTGATCGAAAAAGACCAGGAAGAACGCAAACAAAGGGAGATCCAGGCAATGATTGATGAGGTGAGATTGAGGGTCAAGGGAATTCGCAACCAACAAGCCCAAATATCGATCAAAAAGGCCGAGGCTGCCATCGAATATGCGGTAAGTCTCGGGACAGCCCTCGAAAATGCACAGCATTGCTAATAAGCGGCAGACTGCGGTCAATGTTCTCCATCGACTACACGAGGAACTTATCAAAATCAAGATTCGACACATCGAAGGCATCTCCGATCTCGAAGCTCTTAGGGCACGTAACGTGCAGCACCAGGAGAGGCTGAATGCAAAGCGCGACGAAGTGAAGGCTGCCCAGCAGCAAATCAAGGACACCACGGAGCGAATGAAGAAGCTGTACAAGGAAGCGCAAAAGATCCTTGCAAATGCTAGCAGACAACCCGATCTGGCTGAATTTATCCCCACTCTGGCCAACCACACCACCGATCAGCTCGATGCGGACATTGATGCCGAGAAGGCGCGCCTCGAGCTCACCCACGGAGGCAACAGCGGTGTGATAAAGGAGTTCGAGGAACGGGCTCGTCAAATTGACAAGCTGCGCAGTAAGCTCTCCGATTTCGATAATAAACTGGCGGACTACAACCACGCGATCAACGAGATCCGCGGCAAGTGGGAGCCCAAGCTCGACCGCATCATCAAGAGCATCAGCGATGCCTTCTCCGACTCCTTTGCTCGCATTGGCTGTGCCGGCCAGGTCACCCTGGACAAGGCCGAGGAGGAAACCGGCCCCAACGGCGAGGCGGCCGACACGGACTTCGACCAGTGGTCGATCCAAATCCACGTGAAGTTCCGCGAGCACGAGAATCTGTCCCTGCTGGACGCCCACCGGCAGTCCGGCGGCGAACGAGCTGTCAGCACGATCTTCTACCTCATGGCGCTCCAGTCGCTGTCCGCCTCGCCGTTCCGCGTTGTCGACGAGATCAACCAGGGTATGGACCCCCGAAACGAGCGCATGGTCCACGGGCGCCTGGTCGACATCGCCTGCGCTCCGTCTGAAAGCGGCGGCGGCGGTCAGTACTTCCTGATTACCCCCAAACTTTTGAGCGGATTGACCTACAAGCCTGGCATGCGGGTTCTTTGCATCTACAGCGGAGAGCACATGCCTGAAGACTACAACGTCCTTAGCTTCGGCGAGGCGGTTAACAAGATGAGAGCCGTGGCCGGCCGTAGTAAGGGCAAGGGAAGGGCGATCGACGGTGTCCGAAGCAACGGGGACGTCGGAGTATGCGGTTGAATCATCTGAAATAATTACCTCGTCCCCCGCCTCGCTCGTATCTTTGGATAGGAGTTTTCTTTCACATCTTTTTTGCAGGAGTTCGACTCGCTTATGATACCTTTGTTTGGCTTGGATAGGTTAAAGTTACGACGCCGGGAAGAGGGTCATGACGAATTTTCTTGCGGGTGCCAATCTTGCTTTATGTTTTCAGATGTACATGATAAAAATAGGGAATGGTGGGGATCACAAATGACACATTGCATTATTGTTGTCTTTTGCAAAACCACAATACATTCACCCTCAAAGAGTTTCTTCTTCGCCTAGGGAAATTAGGAGGAGCTTGATCACAGAGGTGTCAGCTCGCTATCTACATCATGGATTCTAAGCGCTGCCGACCTGTAAGATCTATACATGCTTGAGTGCGGTCGAAAAGTATCAAGGCATAGAAACCAGCTGTCTAGGACGACATCCTTCTGTAATCAGTCTCTTTCCCTACACTCATTCTCAAAACCTTGAATGAGCACATAGTAACAGGCAAGGCTTATTAGAATCAAAGTGAGTTCTCTTCTCTCTCGACCCCCTCCTTGATATTTTCAGGAATGGTTGAGACTATCAGCTATCTCTTTACTATCCGACGGATCCTCAGCAATCCATAGAAATACTCTAGTCGCTTCGGACTTGGTACAGTCACAATTTAGTTGTGTCTTCTTGGAGTTCACATGGGAGGTGCCCCCCCCCCTGATACAAAGATGGGAAAGGATATACTCTCCCTGCGCACACAGAACACAAATGAACAATTATAGGGGAAAGGATTTGGAATTCTAGGTTTTCCTGAGAGCACTTTTCAATCCGGTCCGGTTGAGCAGCAAGGTTATCCCTGTATATTGGCAGGTGTAGACATGCCACTGCACAGATGTGATCGCCTACGCCTTGAAAAGAAGAAGAAGAAAATGCACGTTGTCGACATGCCTTTCTTACTTATCCTTCTATCGATTGTGTCAATTCATAGAGGACTCTATATTTTGCTGTTTCTTGTTAATCTTTAGGCTTTGTTCACTCAAAACACATGTCAATCTAATCGGGTCTTTTCAATGAGCCGCACGACGCCTGTTGTTCGGCGGATGTACTCCGTATACTGTGAGTATATCCCCGGGTAAAGTACTTACTTCCCTACACGGTATACGCATGACAAAGCCAGTATCCACCAATAACAAGATATTTCAATACAGAGAACAGGATTGGCACAGTCCAGACGAAATCAACCCATTGCGATGCACAACTACATCATGATCATCATATCCTCTCGCTCAAAATCTCCCAATCGATCATCCGGTGAACAACATCCAGGAGAAAAAGAACTTGCATAAGACCGTCAGCAAAGATCAGCCATCCCACATCCAGCCTGATCGCCTCCCTTCCGGCGCATCAGATTAGAACTTTTTCTTGGTTGCTGCTTGTTGCATACCGCGACAAAACTTGCTCGGATAGAAAACACGGCAATTACATAGGTAGTATAAGCCAGATTGTCCTCCAAAGTTTCCAATCGGCCCAGAAGGTATGGTGACGAAGTGAGCGGAAGACTGGACTGGACGACGACGACAACAGGCAGAGTTTTGGTGATCACCGCGCAGTTGCATTACATGTTATTCGACGATGAAAGTTATGACTTGCTTTCTCAAACCCTTCCCCTCGACACACTGCATTTCAATTGTCCAGTAAATAAGGATTTGGATGTGATAGCTCAGTCCTAGTGCAGATTGGTAACTAGCCAATCCGATGACTACTTGCGAATACCGTGACAAAGTCCATCAAGCAAGATCAAGCAAAGACAAAAAAAAAAAACCAGGGCACAGCAAGCAGGTTCAAGGATGATCACCCGGGGATGATTGGTGATCTGATCGCCCATCAACTGTCTTTTCCCCCGCATCATCCAACTGGAACTGTCCAAGCACTTCCAATTCTCTCTTCTTACCTTACCTACAGCATAAGTACAGTCCACCTGAAGGGTTTTCTGGTTCTGGCGCATTCCGACCTGATTTTTCCGTTTTTTCTTCTTCTGCATACTCATAAGATTTGACAAATCCCAGCTGTGGGCTCCCGTCAGAAGTTGTCGGGAATTTCCGCTGCGGTGATCAAAATATCAATCTGAACTTGTGTTTTTCACACTGCATGCATGCGTGGAGTGGATCAATCACCAATGTAAAAGGCAAGTCAAGTAATACAAATCAGTAAGATGGCCATAGGCACCGGGGGAAAAAAACAAACAGTGTCTGTAAAACAGAAGAACCAAACAAAGGGCGGAAGCAGATGATGAAGAAACACTACTACTACTACTACTACTACTACTACTACTACTACTACTACTACTACTACTACTACTACTACTACTAC
>WOUI01000352.1:0-36442 GCA_012184565.1 Aspergillus floridensis | reverse complement strand
CCAATCTTCAACCCCACCTCCCCCAAACACCCCCCCCCTCGTCCCCCCCCGGCGTGGCCCCGGATTTATACCACACCTTCCCCCCCCCCCCCCCCCCCCCCCCCCGCGGGGTTTTTCCTCTTTCAAACCCATCCTGTCAACGGTCGTAGTTGACATGCCTTCAAACCCTTCTGCCCTGCGATAAGAAAGCTGCGTCCCCTCTTCCTGAGGACCAGCAACGTATGCTTCACGCCCTCTGCGCCTGCAGCTCTAGCCTGCCTGTTCGCCGGGGCCGTTGCGTCGATGGAGAGTACGCGAGTCTCGCTTCCAGCCATAGAATACGGGAGGACACAGCCTGCCACAGAGCGCAGTACATAGCCACCGTTGCCACCGATAAGAATCAAGATCATGAAATCTGTAGTGGTAGTAGCATACTGATACATGCTATCAGCGTCGAAGTGGCTTAGTCAATCAACCGGGTCTTTGTGGCTGTTGTGTCGCATTGATTCTTGCAAACTTCGAACCTCAATACGGCACAGCTCGGCACAGCTCGTGGAGATACTCTGTTATCGACCTTCCTAGGTTGTGTGTGTTCTGGCAGCAGTGGCAGTGGCAGAACCGACGATGCATGAAATAACGCTCGAAAAGGTCATCGGTAGTATATAGTCCGATGGTGCAGTAAACTCGACACCGAATAAGCGTGCTGCTGCAATTGCTCAAGAGATTCTGGCTGGGACAAAGCCTGCCATCGACCTAGTAATCCACACATTATCAAGCGACCACCCAGTTGGAAAAGTCATGTCCGCGGAAGACATCAAGGTGACGTATATCTTGTTTTGATATGGTGAGATAAATACACAGGAAAGATATTTCTGTCAAACGAGACTGATTCGACTGCTCTTTTGGCTAGTCTGATCAGAAATCAATATAGCCAGGATCTTGAGATGTTGAGCAGGATCCAGCCTGTGCTTCTCGGAAACTTTCATTGGGGTGGCAAAATGCGCATGCCAATTTGATCGGACGCCAAAACCGGAAAAATTGGCAGGACATAAGAGAATCCACCCAGGCTTGAATTTCGAATAATATGAATAGAACTCGTAATGCTGTAGATAGAATGGGATGTGAGGTTGAGATGCTTGTTGTGTATGCATCATAAAGGCTGTATGACGCTATTCATGCATATCGAATAGGCCCACAGCCAGAGGATAGATCATCTGGATAGTTTAATACTTTCTGCGGCATCGGAATTTGTCTACACCTCTGGCACTGCCACAACTTTGCGCACTGTCTTCTTCACATAGACGTGCCAAGATTATAGATTATTAATTCAATGCCGCACAGCAGATGCTTGGACGGATAGTGTTGAGCTTGATGTGCATACTTACTTTCCATACTAAATAGCGAATGCTTAGTCGACTAGCACTCCGCCCTTTCCTCGGCATAGTTAGGGTAAATGTCGTATGATTGTTGTATGATGCTTGGCCGATTCTTAGAGCCATGTGGTTGTTATGGGTGGTTTTAGTGTACTGTTGATTTTGAGATGCCCATTAGTGTAGAGCGATTTCGTGGCCGGTTCATCTAAATCGACGGCATCCTTGCTCCAAGGTGCATGTGTTTTCGCAGGCGCCTGTATCGGTTTCCGTCGCACTCCCGTGGGTCGAGCTAAAGTCTCCCAGCAGAGACTTTGAGGACCAATCGGTCAAGAATCTTTTCATACTTGCGAGCAATGGGGATAAGAAAAGATCGCAGACCAGAGGTAGAAGTATCAGACAATATATGAAGAACTTGTCCCAAAATGTCGCAGACCGATGGCGGAAAGCAGCAGCCAGGTCTCAGTCTCAGACCAGTAGTCATGGCAGGTATTCAAAGAGACGAGTCTCTAGCTATACTGATGCGAGGAACGTCTTCCGGTTGAGATACTTAGCCTTAGCCATAGAGATTAAGATAAATATCGAAAAAAAACGCGATGAGATACTTACTATTGATCAGACTGTGACTGAGACATATAGCGATTCTGTTTGGACTGCCGTACCTGTGCAGAAGCATGGCTTACGTGTGTTGTGACTTAGAGGGAGGCCGTGTTAGTCCCAGCTTGTCTAGCCAGAGTAGGCTCGGGGCTGGCTGCAACAAGTCGCCCCCTATCTTGAGAGTACAGTATCTTAACATATTGTTTTCACATTTTTTTCAAGCTGGAGACAGGTCAAGCATTCAAATTACAACCTCGCGCTAATGATAGTATCAACATGAGCCTGGTCACCCGATATTCGAGGTACAAGCTTCGGTTATACTTTCTATTTCGTTGGGAACTAGATAACCTCCTTGCAATTTAGAATGTATCCACGTTATCCTCCCGGACATCAAGTCAGACAAGCTCACTTTGTCACGATATGTCCAAGTGAGGCAATGTTGCACGCAGTGCGAATACTGCGCCAAGGCGATTTCTGTTGAGAAGGCCGCCTTTAGGTCAAGCCACTGTCGAGACTCGATGGCGGTATGTTCATACCTAGAATTCGAACGCTGAAACGCTTTTATACCTCAGGTGAAGTAGCTTACGTTGGTTGCAGAGGCATACACTACCGGTCACTTCCCGTGATAACGAGCTCTTCTCACAGAGTTACAATGACGACACAACTTTTCCCTACTATTTCGTCCTCTACATCCATATAGCCCCCTTCGGAACTCCAGCACATGATTCAGCTCTCCGTTTTAGAGATCGTTAGTCGCCGATAAAATCTCAAGTGTCGCGCAGAATGATCTTCTTGATAATGTACAAGAACCTCCATCGCGAACGTTTCACATAGCCTTACTACCCGGAGAAGGGAGAAGGGGGTGGCAATTTAGGTTATAAAAGCGCTGCATTCGCTTAGTGTATCTCAAAATTGGAAGCGCAATAGTCTGGATGCGTTCTTCACGATGGTGGCCTAGCAAAACTGGAGTGTGTGGAGTGGGACTAGAGCAAGTCTGCTGAGAAGAGCGTAGTATTAGCTAGTAATCTAGATACTAAGGATGAGATATGAGAAAGACAAACAGAGAAAAGAGAAGTGGCCTGGAAGTCATACTTTGGACACCTTCCTTGTACCTGAAAAGTGGTCAGATGGCCATGCACAGAAGTGACTGGACTGTAGTAACGCTCGTCTTTCCTTGACGGATCCAATAACAAGTTGGTTCATACGAGTCAACTGAGGATTGGTACTTGCTGAGACTGCGAACGAGAAGGAAGACTCGAGGTAAGGTTATGCTCTGACAGATATGGGTATTAGTACTGGATCGTGTTGCTTGCTTTTCGCAGAGAATCAGGAAACCTAGCTTGATAGGCGCCCCACATTGTTGATTGAAATTCGATCAAATGTCATAGAGAAGGCCGATGAAGTAGAGAAAATCAGTTGGAAGCACAGATATAAGCAAGTGGGTCAAAGGCAACTAGATTTAAGACTCTGAAGAGTCACGAGCTTCGACAAGTCTTGAGAATGGTGAAGATAGATCTTACGTCTGCTAGAGATTTGGGACAAGCTGTCTTTTGATTTGAAGACTATTTGAAGCTATAACATAATCATAACAACAATCTTCGGTGCGTTTCTGTAACAAAGGAGAATATGAAAGAGGATCCGCCATGTCGACAACAAGTTCCTGCCTATCGAGCTTGGCTGGAAGCTGCCCGCGACAAGGAGGCTGCTCTCTCCTGTCTCTGCTTCCGAGTAGGCCTCTTCTATTTCTGCTTCCTAACACGATCCGTTGCTGTCTTCGACCTCGGGTCAAGTCCCGGATTGGGCGGGGTCACATACTCGAGTTCAAGCGACCACATGCCCTGACCCGGGGGTTGGAAGTGTTGATACCGATTCTTGAACTGCTCGGCTAGTGCAGCACTTTCGAAGTCGAAATACCTCCGTCGTCCCTTACGCCGCTGTCTTCGAAAGTTCTATCCTGGACAGGGAACCACTGGGCTACCTCCTCCTTGGACGCCGCGGGGTTACCAGTCACCTGGACCCTCCGAGTTGGAATCTGGCGCCGGCCCCCGAACTGATTGGTGATCATTTGTCCCTTCTTGGCACTCTCAAAGTTGGCTTGTACAGTGAGAATTCGATTAGACTCCTCTGAAATCTCGGGGTCGTAGCAGATATACAAATTACCGTGGCCATCAAGTTTCTCCAGAAGGTCTACCAGATCCCCCCATCTGGCCGGTGACTCGAAGAATACCACGAGTTGAGCCAGGGCTAGTTCCAGGCCAGAAGAGGGGATCCGGCAGCCGATCAGTGAGCTCTGTCCCTTATTGTAATGTGCCACACGCTCAAACCTGACATCATCGGGCAGCCTTGAATGCACCAGCGTAAATCCATTCCCAAGGAACTTCTGCAAGCCCTCGGCTTGAGCAAAAGTCTCAGCTACTAGGAGTTTTGTAGCTGCAAATATCAGTATAGTTCGGGGAGAGAGAGAGAGAGAGAGAGACCGGCTAGACTTACCCGGCTTCTTACTACCTGCCTCAGACAGAAGCTTGCGGATCTCCTCAAAAGGGTCGACTTTGGCGAGAGTAAGTATTTGATATGACCTCTTTTCCCCCAGAGATCAGGAATCTCAATGGGCATGAGTTGGTATCGACATTCTTTCATAGCAGCAGGGACGGGCATGGTGGTGTTGCTGATCACGAGAAGAGTGGGCGATGCAGCAGAGAGTGACCGCAAAGCCAAAGAACAATGATGACCACAACCCGTCTAAGTGTCTAGCAAAGTATTGCCCCCATCTAGGATCACAGTACCGACATCATCGGGCACAATTTCGCGGTTGCGGAGAGCTTCGATGAGCTTGCCAGGAGTAGTCACAATAAGCCTCTGGGCCTCGCTAGTAGAAGAGAGTGGACTAGCGGGCCCACCAAGGCCAACGAGACATGAGACCATGAGCGTCCCATGGCTAAATGCAATGATGTCTCCGACCCCTGCAGCTTTAAGCGCCGTCTCTTTAGTGTCTGTCACGTAGATCGTGCTCTTTCTGAACCGGGCAAACATAGCCGTCAGCAGGGCAGCCGTTGTACGGCCTGTCCTTGGGCCCCCCGCCACTTTGCATGACACCCTGTTTACTACTTGGGGGATGATAGTTCTCGGTAGACGAGAGAGGGGCGAGATTTTCAGTGCTCTCATCAGTTCAGGTGGTAGATCCCCGAGCTCAACGTCGTGGACACCCCCCCCCCCCGAGTTCGAGGGGCCTACTCTGTAAGGAAGAGATTATCGGCATCCAAGAGCTTTGTTACCATCACAGGGAGTGAAGTCTCATTTACCGGCAGTGCTCGGGGTTAACCGCATGATCGGGAGTCGTGGAGGTCATTTTCACCAAGGTCTAGCTAGAGATGACTTATGAGTATCGGACTGAATGGAGTATTAGAAGAGGGTTAGGTACCTGAGATAGACAAAGCTCAGTTACAGAGAACGAGAGCAGGAAAATGAAGAGGAGTTGGATAGGATGGTAGAAGGAAGAGGGAAGATGAAGAGGAGTTGGAGACGATGAAAGAAGGTGTTGGGTGGCCCTGGGGTCGTAGGGCCACCAACAGAAGGAAGTGGGAAGATGAGGAGGAGATGGGGAGGATGGCCGAAGGAAGAAGGAAGGAGGGAGGGGGTATAGAGAGAGAATGGGGAATAACACTTTCACTATCCTGACCTCCAGGCAACGATATGGATAGCTGTTTCATTCACTAATCGTCCCAAAGTTCCTAGCCAGTTTGATATCCACACTGGAGCAACCGAGTCCCTGCTTGATTAGGATTAGTCTGTAAGCGACGGCCTGGAGGCTTTAGTAGCAAACTACGAGTAGGAACTGTGATCTTGTACCTATGATCTATTCCTACGACCTCGAACGCCGCCGCACACAGTAGCAATGATTACCAGGTTTCCCGAAAGCACACTGAACAAGAAATGGCATCTGCGCCGGGCCCTGGTATCGTGAACATGGTAACACTCTGACTTCAGATCGACAGCTTCAGCCTTTCCAAGTCTCTTGCTGCCCTGTCGATATCAAGCCTGTTGCGCTGAAAAGCATAATACTCCAGGTAGTACGTACTCACCTGGGGCTGACAGTACCATCACCAGTCTCCCCTGGCCTCAAAGGGGCGGTATCAAGCATGGATCAGGTCTCCACTCGTCCGTAGACGAGCGGCGCAGAGTCGCTCACTGGCGTCCATGCGCACAGATACATGGACGGAAACCAGATTTGGAAAAGAGGTAGAATGCCGAGGATTAGACATCGGAATCATCTTCCCAGGGTTTGGATATAAAGAATGTACAATCCACCGGCTACCGGAAGGCAATGATGGGATCCACGACAGAATACTGTAGTAGGTTTATATCGGGCCGCTGTGCAAGACTTACTCATTAGATCTAGAAGATAAGATAAGGCTTACTGCACTAGTAGGTAGTAGGTTTAGAAGACCTCCGATTAAGACACAATAGGTACTAGACTACGATACTACTACCACTTACGTCCAGATTCATAGCTGTCAGCACAGTTATAATCAGATGATCCCGACTGAAGATACAAGTACCTAGGTTTTGAGCTCGAGGATTTGTTCCTTGAATCGCGTGTTAGAATTTAAGCGTCGGTATAGAGTAGTTCAGGAATACGGCGAGACTCTGTCCGCATGGATGATCCCGATCTGTAGCTGGCTTGAAATTGTCACATGTTCTAAATATATGCTCATGTCTTCAAGGCGGTCAAAAATTAGGCAAAGAAGACAGAAAATTCGTCATTGAGCAGAACTTGTTGTATTTCATACTTCTTCCCAGGGAGGTCGCTGTGTTGAGCGCTTGCTGTCTCCGGTTTCTTTTCAACCATTTTATCGTGTCCGGAGGCTGCGAGGGTCTGGATTCCAGGCTAAGATGGATTGGGTAAGGTCTCACAAGATGATGCGTCGCGGCGTTCGGCCGTTAGTGGAACTTGACATCCTGTCCGTGAGACATGCAAGAGACCTAACACAGGTGTCGATTGATAAATAGAGGCCGTGGGAACCACCTGAGCCATCGAGGCAGATAAAGAAGTTGATCAAATTACATAGCAGGGCTCTCAGGGTCTCAAGCTCAAACAATAATGACAGCTAACGGGTGAGGCATTGACTTAAGTAACAAAGGTGGAAGACCATCTGATGCTCTGTGGCACGGTAAGTCGACCCACTACTACTAACCCACCCGCCTTTGTGGCAGTGCCTTTTTCCAGCAGTCCCGATTCCCGAAACATAATTACCGATGGAAGAATTGTGGCCAGTTCCACGAATGGATTACTGAACAATACGCCATGCTGACGGTGTGTAATTTATCGCTGGAGATCCACGGGATTTTCTTAGCACTATTAAGGTGGCCACTTCAGTCGTGGGTATTCCTATTGAACGAGTCCTCGAAGAGGCCAAAACAAGAATCGATGGGCTAAGATGCAAGGCTCGAATATGCTTGGCAGGACTTCGATTTCTCTCTCCTCTCTTTCCCTCGTGGACAGCAGGCAAGAAAGCCTAGAAGAAGCAAAGAATAGAAGTCAAATAGGGAAACTGACCAGTCATGATCGTCATGGTTTAGACATGCAGGACTCCAGGCTCAGGACTGAACACTGTTGCTAAATTTGGTGCGGGCCTCCAAGTGGGATCAACTGATTGGAGAGTCGGAGACTCGGAGACAGTCCCGGAACGTCGGTTACGCGGGGGGAGAAATCCTACTGCTAAGTTACTGGGATTGGTACCGAGTAGCAGAAAGGAGTGAGGCGTGGTCAGGGCAAGGGAACAATAATCACGTTCAAAATAATCAATATGATCAATATTAATTGGTATCATTGCTTCAGATTGTACATAGTCGACTACTCCGTCCTAGCCCCATGTCATCAAATGAAGGAAAGATGTGGTCAGTGTGTGTGCTGCTGCTGCTGCACTGCAGCCTCTCCGAGTGATCCACGGCGATCCATCGGCTGGTGTGGATTGTGGAATGATAGACAGGCAGGCAGGGGCAGGGGAGGGGAGGGGGGGGGGTGACGCTCATTACTGGAAGAGATGCGGGAGCTAAAAAAGAGCGGGTTGAAGTACATGCAATTGATGACGCCAGCCCCCCCCCTCCGTACTTAGTACTCCTCTGTAATTTCATTCTTATTGATTTTCATTCATTGTCCCCCAGGCAATAGTCTGGTCTCCTCTTCATGTAGAAAGGTACCATATTCCCATAGTTGGACATACCAACTTACCAAGTATCCTGGTCCACTAGACTACTCCGTCGTATTATGGGAAATAATTATCCAACATCTATCTCCCTTTCGTATTGAAGAGTCCCCGCTTGACGGGGATGTCTCAGACAAAGACTGCCTGGCCAGTCAGCTGTTACACACTTAAGGTCGAACACTAACTAAAACACTTTTTACACTTACACTTGCACTTACTGAACACTCAGTGAACAAACCTCCAGACCCACTGGGCAAAGTATCATCTTCGTCTGTTCCCCCCCCTTCTTGTACCTCCTCTCTCTCTTTCCCTCGCTCTCTCGCTCTCTTTCTGGTCTTCATCTTTCGCTTTTGTTTTCATCAACTACCCTACCTTCTGTTCTCCATTCGCTTTGCGACCTCTCCATTCACCTTATCTCTCTTCTCCCTCCTTCACCTCCACCACCACCACCTCCTCTTTCCGCTCGCTCCATTCGCATTCCCTCCGTTCCGCTCACAAACATCAAACTCAAACAAACTACATCCCGCGCGATCCCTTCTTCTGCCCGATCCGCTGACTCGCCGGACGGACTTTGCACGTCAAGTGGCCTCGTCACAGGCGCTTGTGCGCTGACTACGCATCTCCTCGCTAACTATTACTTGCCTCTCCGCTCTTTTCGCCTCCCAACACTCACTACCGGTAACTTCATGGAACCAGACTTCCGCCGTTCCTAGTCTTGGCAGGCCCTGACACGCCTCGTCGCTGTCTTTCGCTGCGAAGGAGCTGGTCTCAATTGGCATTTTGCCTCCCCGATACTTTCCATTTCTCGTTTCCACCTTCGTTCCATCGCATCGCCAGTGGGCTTCATCATTCGCGCGAGCTGCTGCGTCTGCCGGGTCGCAGCCACATTATACCGTGGGCCTGAAACTGGTCTCTCCCTCAACTTATTGTTCCTATTCTAGTTCCGATTCTGGACATCATGGGTCGCTCGCGAGGTAGGGACTTCGTTCTCATTTGCATTGGAAAGCGCTATACTGACACCAGATTCTCTCCGCAGTGTTATCGTTGATGTCGGTTTTCGGCGGCTCCTCTCGAAAAGATAACCCCAGCCAACACCATCGGACCGCGTCGGCTTCAGTCACTTTGAACCACCCCCCGTTTAGGAATGATCCTCCCACGCCAGATACCACTTCACCTGTTGATGCGTCGCCGATTAGTGGGACATCAAGCGCGGAACGACGAATCTCGTCACGACCCGACTCAACCTATTTTTCGCACAATCCCCCTCTGGTGGAGTTTTCGCAAGATACACCGCCAGAACTTCAGCCTATATTCGGCCATCTCAATAGCCATGCCAACAAACTATATCACGAAGGTTATTTCTTGAAGTTAAATGACTTGGATACTCGTATGTGTCTCGCTGCAGCCCATTAAGGTTTGATTTGGGACTAATCGATGGGAATTACAGACGGCCGGCCGTGTTCCGACCGACAATGGGTCGAATGTTATGCGCAACTCGTCGGGACTGCTCTCTCTCTTTGGGATGCCGCAGCGCTGGACGAGGCGGGAGAGGAAGGTGACGTTCGCCCAACATTCATCAACTTGGCGGATGCTTCGATCAAGATGGTAGGATCTGCATAAACCCCCTCTTGGCGTTCCGGACCGGCACTAGTCTAGCCCCGATACTGACTGGCATTCACTCATCAAGCTCGAAACACTACCAACTCGAAACCAGGAGGTACAGTCATTGAAGAACATACTGAGCATATGTTCCGCGGGCCAGAATCGATACCTCCTCCACTTCAATTCTTTCCATTCTTTGACGCAATGGACTGCAGCCATACGCTTGGCTTTGTTCGAGCACACCTCCTTGTATGAGGCGTATACTGGCTCGATCATTGCTGGCAAAGGAAAGAGTCTGAACAATGTCAAACATATCCTCGAGCGCAACCGATTCAAACATGAAGACTGGGCTCGTGTGAGATTTGGCGCGGGAACGCCATGGAAGCGATGTTGGTTCGTCGTTACTCCCCCAAATGAGAAGGAGTTCCAAAAGGCGCAGAAGTCGATCAAGAAGTCGGCATATGACCGCGCCCCTCGACTAGTCACGGGCCATATCAAGTTTTACGAGTCGAAGAAAACCAAGAAAGCGACGCCGATTGCCACAATCACCGACGCTTACGCTGCTTACGCGATATACCCACAGTCGAAGCCGTTGATTGACCAGTCGACTTTAGTCAAAATAGAAGGGAGAATCACAGTCCATTCACAACCGGAATCCACCTCCGAAGGGTTCGTCTTCGTCATGCCTGAAGTTCACCCAGCTGTTTCGGGCTTCGAAATGATGCTCCGCTTTCTGATACCAACCTTTGACACGTTCAACCTCTATGGAAGGCCGACTCGGCTGCTCGCCGCCACCAATCACATTAAAAGTATCATGTTCGCATTTCCAAACCGGCGACGTTATGGTTACTTGGATATTCTAGATATCTCCAGTCTCATGCAGACACCTGGAAGCCAGAATTGGAGCGAAGCGGAATGGAGGAGGCAGCTCAAGGAGGCTACTTCACGGCGCATGGCAACGGCTGGAAGCCGGACTAGTAGCGTTTCTGGAAGCAAGCCACGCTTTCGGTCCAGTCTTCCAAGCCGTCAAGGCGGCAATGTTCGCGCTGGACCCAATCAGCGCAATATGACTCCCCCCGAGAATCAACCAGGCTACAACCAGTCTACTGATGCTATCGTTCGCGCAGGGCCTGAAAGTGATCCTATCTCTCCAGTACATCACGCGCGTGGTGCTTCTGATTTCGCTGGGCTTGCCTCTCAGGCCCAGGTTCCTGTCTCTCTTAGCGACAGCTCCCCGCCATCATCATCTCACGAGCTTCCGCCAAACGGAGAACGAGCCCGCGATAGTGACCGTAGCAGTGTGGAGGGTGAGCCAAACCCTCATGCAGATCCCGCGGCCGAAGCTGTTGGTAAACAGTTCCGCCCTGTGTCGCCTCCTTCGCCGGTAGCCCAACCGCCTGCTTTCACTCACGGACCGGGAGAGGTTCCCCCTACTCGGCCTAGGCCGTCGTCCGACTTAAGGAAAGTCAATAACAGGATGTCGGACGCCACTCTTACACAGCTTGTGGCGGCTTCCGGGGGGTTAAGTCGTCTTGGTTCTGATATGCCGGCAGAAAACCAAGCGACGACGACAGACTCGAACGAGCCCAGTCTAATAACCGCAAGCAGTGAATCTGTCGAGCACTATGCAGACTGGGTGAACCCGGAGGCAATTAGGAGCAGCGATCCACAACCTGCCCCGCCTATTGGGCCTCGTTCTGGTTCCTTCGGGCCACCACTGGCTATACCTAAGGCACGTGGTCTGCGCCTGGATACTACAAAGGCTGTCAAGAGGAAGCCCGTACCTCAGCAGTATGCTGGGGAGCCAGATTCTTCGAGTATGACGGGGGAGCCCAGCTTTGATGATCTTCGCCACACTGTTAATGAAGAGGCCCTCAATTGGGTTGGTAGCCGCCAGCTATCATTCACATCGCGAGAGCCAGGGAACCGCCAAGATGAGGAAAGCATTTACGACGACGAGTCGGCTGCATCCCCTGATTATGCTAGTACAAAAGGGTCTGTCTACAGCAAGCGCTCGGTCAAGTCGATCCCTCGACCTAGGATGGGAGTCATGAAGACGGTAGGCACGGTGCCTGACAAGAAGGATTATGTCATTGGCGATGCGCATTACGCTCTTGAACAGTCGGCAGAGCCGAACCCTGACATTCCCACTATCGACTTTGGCCCGACAATGACTTTGATGCCTACCACCGCACGTCCTAATACCTCGGAGACCTATAAGAAATTGGGTCACGAGAGGAGCGATTCAAATGTAACAGAAAAACAAGCTCCCCCGCACCACATGGAGCGCTCGCATTCTCGGTCACCCAGCATGATGTGGCAGCCGGGCATGGCTGCTCCGCGACCAAACACTCCTGGCCGACTCACACCAGAGCAATTTGTGCAACAACGGTCAGCTCCCAGCCCGCCTGCTCATGTCCACCACCGAACTCTATCTTCATCAGCAACGGCAAAATTAGCACCAGCTCTCCCTCGGCCCCTTTCTGGAGAATGGACGAGCGGCTCCAGGCAACAACCGCACCCGTCTGGCCACAGAGAGGGCCCGGCCCGTCCTCACTCTCGTGGCGTTAGTACTGTCATGAACTACAACGAACTCTCGTCGCATTTGTCGGCCCGCGAGCAGGAGCATGTCTCTCGTATGACCGGTGCTCCGCTGCTTGATTTCTCCGGCGGGCACAAGCCTCAAGTGACTCCTGTTAATCCCATGGGTCTGGTCGGGGCCATTGATGCTCGAGAGCGCGAGAAGAAGAGCATCCGCGAAGGGGTTTCCAACCAAATGGTGCTGCACGCCATCGCACAGCGTCAGCAACACTGGCAACAACAGCAGCAGCAGCCCATGCCCGCACAGCCCCAGACTCAGCCATATGGCCAAGATAACCACTACAGCGTGTATAACCTTCCTGCAGCCAGCCGGACCTGGGACGCGCTTAACCAGCCTTACTACCCAGAGGAGCCGCGGCGCCAGTCGTGGTACGGGCAATACTTTGCAGCGCAAAAGTCAAGGACGCCCCCAGCGCATCATCACACTCAATCTCTCAGCCAGCCAACTGGTTATTTCAGTAATGCCAACGCCAGCCATTACTAAGAGAAAATTTGCGCGCGGATTGGGCGTTTGTGCCAGCTCACCATCTTATACTCATTTTGCTCGCTTCGTTCTCGCTTGAGATCTGATACTGCCGATCTCTAGTCGCTATCTCTTTTGCCTTATCTGGTTTTTTTATGTTTTGTTTTTTTCTCCTTTCTAAAGTTCTCGATGCATCTTAAAGAGCTAGAATTCGAAGACTCTGGTTGGTCGATTGCTGTTTTTTTTTGGGGGGGGGTGGTAGCGTTTCGTTCTCAGCATCGCTCGGCGTTATTATCCGGGGATTATGTTTTTTTTCTCCACGTTGCTGGCGTTCAACTCACGCAAATTTGTTTCCTAGAAGGTGCTTTGATATCCCATGAGGGCAGGAGCTTTTTTATTCCCGTCCTGCGAGTTGCTCCACGGTCAACGATCGGATAAACCCATTGCTCTACGGTGCACGTCACAAGATGCTTTCTGCACCACGCATGACAGACGTAGATTCTATAGCCAAAGTAATCGTGCTCGAAGGGTTGATGTGCTGGTCAAGTTGCAGAAAATCCTTACATATCTCGCTTTTACGAAGCCGCTTCATCACTAGGCATTTACCCTACTCATTCCTGGGTACCCTGTAGTCGCCCACATGCTATCGGCAGTCCTTAATCCTGCTTGGTCTTCGAGCTAATTCATTCGCGGAAAATGAGACACAAATCCAGCCACCACCTCCACCCTTCTCTCTCTTGGAAGTACAGGAACATGTTA
This sequence comes from Aspergillus floridensis, assembly GCA_012184565.1. NCBI lineage: Eukaryota > Fungi > Ascomycota > Eurotiomycetes > Eurotiales > Aspergillaceae > Aspergillus > Aspergillus floridensis. The sequence goes on along the minus strand of WOUI01000352.1, from coordinate 22,868 downwards.
GCCGTAGCAGTAAATTGTACTCAACCATCGTCATGTCATACGAGAAGCAGATGTGGGAGCAGTAGTGTGGGAAGATAAAGATAGGAACTTCTCGAAAGGCACATAAGAAAGTATGAGACGTAGAGTCCAGTAAAGCAACAAGCTGGCGCAAGCACAGTTGCAAATTGCAGGAGGAGGCAACGGAGTTTACTCCGATCTGTTGTGAGTACCAATCAATTCCAAACCTCAGGCCGCCCCCCGACTTGATTACTCTGTCTGCAAGTGCTATGGGGGAAGAATGCAGAGGCATTCGGCATGGTCTATTGGTCGCCATCATATCACGGTATAGAGGCTATGCGAAACGCTCAAGTGAATTAGTCTATCGAACAACATGATCCGAACTTGCCCTGAAGAACTACTACTTCTGTTTCCTCGCCGCCAGGATCGGCTGCATCAGAAACTCGTCGTGAGCCAGTTCTTCGGCGGAGGGTCGCTCCTCCGGCAACCACCGGAAGATGCGCCGGAGGAAGTTCAGGAAGAGTGTCTTGTCGGCGCCCTGGAAGTGCTGGATTCGTTGGTCCAGGGATTGGCGCGGGATACGGACGGAGCCCTTCCAGTTTCCTACATTGCCCGTTAAGTCAGCGAGTTCGAACCGAGTAGCAGGGGTAGTTTGGGGAATAGGTCATACCTCGTTCATCGAAGAATCTGGCACACTTGCTACTGCCGCTACTGCTACACCTCTGGACGAATTCCGGCGGGGGAGGCCCCATCAGCGAGACCAGCTCGGCGAGATGCTGCTCGTTGCACAGGACCCCGTGGGTTTTGCCGGAGAAGAGATGCTCGTCTTGCATGAAGTCCCATGCCTATCCCCCACTCATGATTAGTACTAGCAGGATATACAGGTAGATCGAGGACCAAGGGATTCTCTGGGGGATGAAACCACAACTCACCATCACACCAATGGACCAGATATCCACCTTGCAGTCCCACTCCATCCCCATAATGACCTCTGGCGCGCGGTAGATCCCCGGCATGATGTCACCCTGATATCTCTCGTGGCCAAACCGCGCCTCCCCGAGGTCCGAGAGAACCGGTAGCCCTTCGCAGACGGGCATGGACCGAGAGCGGTAGATGGTCCGGTCGTCCAGGACTTTCCGGGCGATCGGTTGCGTCATCTCGTCCTCTTCGATGGCGGATAGTATGGAGCTGTCATCGATCTTTTGGAGGATGTTGTTGGGGGATACGTCTGTTGTTTGGTTGGTGTTTGCTGGTCAGCGAAGGGTCTCTTGATTCAGATGAGAGGATCAAGAAACTGAGGGGCGACAATGCTGTTACCGGTGTGAACGGTCTGATTCGCGTGGAGAAACGACAGCGCGATCAGGGTCAGTTGGAGACTCCGTTGCCCCAGCTCCGTGGGCAGGGTGCACCCATTCATGTACTTGGTCATGTTCATCCCGCAGGCCTTGTACACCAGGCACCGGTGCTTCCCGTGGGGTCCGGAGACCACGAAGGATTTCAGCACCAGCCGCACGAGAGCCTTTCCTGCATGATCCGGGGTGTTTCGGAGGTGCTCGGAGACGGCGACCTCGTGCGCGGGATCGTGGCCCTGCGCGCATACCTTGAGGGTGCGGTATCCATGGGTCCTGAGGGCTGAGTTCAGTTTCCTTCTTTCGTCTGTTTCGTGTGCGGATCATTTCGCTTTGCGACTCTTTTGAAGTTGCATGTATCATGTCTCCAACGGGTGAAAACGTACAGAAGATCTCGACAAAGCCAAACGGTCGACGAGGTGCCGTATCCGAGCTTAGCGACGACCTGGTATCGGGTCGCGAAGACCTCGCCGAGGTGGACAGGGTAGAAGTGTTTCGGCTCATAGTACGGGAGCTGCTCTTCTTCCAATGCCTCCGACGGATCAAGCTTCGCGAAGCCTGATGTAGGGAATTGGTGGGGAGGGAGCGGCGTGGTTGTCGTCTGGGTTCGAATGGGAGTATAGCGCAACCCCGCGGATGTTATTAAGGCATGGTGGCGGGGAGACGGTAGAATGCGCTCGAGTGGACGGATCAATAATCTGGGTTTGCGGCAGATCGTGAACATGGTCTCCTGGAATCGTGGAACATCATACTTTACAGTTAAAAGAAACAAAAAAGAAGGCCTCGAGGAATGGAATCGGTCGCGTGCGCCGAGAGGGGGAGTGTAAGTTAACTAGTTACGATAACGTCATAAGCGGTGGTGGCCGCACCCCCGCGGTTTGGTTCATCCATGCTTGTTGAGAGTCCAGATCTCAGGGCCCGGCATTCGCCACTGGATCTCTGCCCTGTCTTAACTGGATAGAAACAGATTATGCTTCAAAATACTCAATTGACTTCATCTTGAGAAATATGCTAATACAAACTTCCAATGGATATGATGGTATGTGTACCATGGTGTATGGACCTAAAACGCCTGGACTGCCTGAGTGCCCGCCTTGCTGATGCTCCTGCGCAGCTGTCTGTTTTCCCTTGATTTTTCGATGTCTCTTGTCTTTTTTTTTTTTTTTTTCTTTTTCTATCTTTTTTTATATACGTCTCCCGTGGTCTGCTGAACATAGCAAAGCACAACCTCAATGCGAATGAAGCTTCTTCATCTTGTTGACGCCCTCATACAGCCCACGATCAATGGCAGCGGCCACAGTCAGAGTACCACCGACGATCGCGCAGACTCCAGTCAAGAATCCGGTGAAGGTCTTAGGGCGAGCTTCGCGGTTGATGACCTTCATCGGGGAGATGTCATAGTTGAAAAAGACGCCGGGGATACCGTTGGCGGCATGGAGTCGCTCCTTGTGGCCTTCGTCGGAGGCGTCGCCGCCCCGCAGGGATCGCTTGTGGGAGGTCACCGAGTACTGGTGGGTCTCGATGCTTCCCTCGGCTCCGTAGGCAATTCCATGAGCTCCGAGAGGGGCCTTGTCATAGGCGCTGTGGATGGAGGACGAGAATAGCGGATCCCAGCCCAAGGGGAGGTACGAAGTCGAGACCACCTTGACAAAGTACATGAAGTTGTAGCCAGGTTCGCTAGTCTCCTGTTTTGTGTTGTCCAGGGGGTTGGTGTGGTGATGATCGGTCCATTGCCAGCGATCTGACAGCTCATCAGGCAGCTGAGGTCCGAATCGAAGCTGGTGAATCTCGTGGGTCATGGTGTGTTTCTCGTTCTCGGCCAGGTTAGGCTCGAAGAACGTGGCGAGGTCGTGCACATGGAGATTGCCACTGGTGAAACTGCGCCCGGGCGCGATGTGGAAGTTGCCGATTACCTTGTTGACGCGGAGGACACCCTCGAGGCGGCAGCCTTCCCGGCGCTGCGCATCGATGCGCTCCGCATACCCCTCAAGATCACACTGTTCAATGTTCTCTCCCTTGCCAAAGGCCCATTGCTTTTGAGCATAAGCTTCGCGGACCTCTTCGCAGGTGTTGCAGCAGCCAGCCTTGATGGCACCGGCAGGTGCGGGTGCGCCACCACATTCGCCGCAGTAATCGGGGTCCAGGTGCTTAGCGGTCTCTTTCGAAGAATGACTAAATTGGAAGAGGCACGGTCAGCGATAGCCAGCAAGGAAGAACAAGGGAATTCCATGCTTACAGCTCCAGAGCTTTCACATCAATCACGCGACCTCCTTCAGCCTCCGAAGTCAAGCGCACCTTGTTGATACCATGAGCCACGCCCGTCTGTTGCTCGCCCGACACATCCATAACGTCGAGGGTCAACATTTCGCAAGGGAGTCGGGGGAAGGTCATGTTCAGATGAATCTCCATCTTCTCGCCTATTTTGCGCCAAAGGCCGTTCAGTCAGTCTTGCTTCGTTTCTCTTATGCAATCTCATGCAGAAGAGAAGAGTATTCCTTCATACCTCTTGACTTATCGACCACTAACTCGGGCAGAACCACCACGCGCCTGTAGTCCACCCATTCTCCCCATACAAGCCAGAATATAACCAGCAACGATGCTATGGTGATAACTCCTCCAGATGTGGTTCGAACGCGCGCATCTTCGACCGTTTTGGCGAACGCATCTAACCTTGTAAATCGTGATTTGGCCGGCATCTCTCTGACAGATTGACGACCATGCGAAGAGGGTCGTCGGGTATGTGGAAAGGTGCGCGGTCTTCGTTATGGACCGGAAATCAGCTATTTAGTGCCCGCGATCAAGGCAGGGGCGGCGCCTGGTAGATAATGACTAAAGTTGCATGTTAGCTAACTGGGTTAAGGCCGTTCAATGATCTGGGAAAAACATCAGGAGACGTACGTGAATGAATGAGTGAGGTGGTAGGACAGTAAGTTTCCAGCACAAAGCAAATCCTCTCCTGGGAGTGACGACTGGCGTGCGACTTCAATGGAACAAGCTGTCCTGTTAAGCTGAAGCGGAGAACTACTGGGCTTAACACTGCGGGTATCGGACCAATACCGAGTACGGGGGGTATTGTTGCAATTTTACCTCTTATAGATTAGCGCGGTACGATTATCTACTGACATGCATGCATCAATACGAAGGTATTACGAAAAGTGCCAAAGGACAGACTACAGACTCTGATTGGACGTGCTTGGATACAGTGCCTGATAGCGGGTCACGTGGTAGCTATCAGTTACGGGGCGGTCTGCTGCCCGCTCACGTGATGCGCATCGTTCCGGGTGCACGTCACTTTTTCTGCTGACTCTTTTGACTTGTCTCTAAACTAGCTTCTGCTTTTTCATTGTTCCATTATTCCCCTCCTTCAAACCTCTACTCTGAGGTTGGTTGGTGGTACTCTCTCAAACGCACCAGAGGTCCCCAAAATTTAGGATACTGATTCAAAGAAACTTTCTTTCATCTCGTCCCACTCGACCCCGTAAGCGACTTCTTTCAACATCTTTCATTGAATGCCGCTTGCCTGATTCTGGACGACAAAGCGCGCAGCGCTCCATCTGCCTACAAAACCCTTTCGCGCATCGTCGACGCCCGAATCCGTCTCCTTCCAACACACAAACTTGTCGAGAAACACCATCGATATCACGAATTATCTCTTTGTTGCCCACTATGAAGAACGGAAAGGCTCGAGGCCGTCCTAGCGCTTCGGATCGCGGGGGCATCCGCAAGCGGGGTGCTGCGAAAAAGGTCGATCGGGAAGGTGATCTGGTCATGGATGGAAATACGTCTCAGGCCCGTGCGAAGAGAGGTCGTGGCGACTCTGCTCGATCCGGCGCTTCTTCTGGAACACGGTCCCAGACATCCACCCGAGCTATCGATGCCATTCAGAAGGCTATTTCCAGCAACTCGGAATCGCAACAAGCAAATATCCGCCAAGGTGGCCGGGCCAGTAATCTGGAACAGGTCAGGGTCAACAACTGGAAGGGGAGCAAGGCCAAATCGAATCCCGACGGCGGCCAAGAAAGCCTAATCGCCTTCCTTGAGAAGAAACTCAGCCCACCCGACGCGAGAGCTAGCGCACGCGCAAGGATCACTAAGGTATGTGCAACACCAGAACTTGCGATCATCGACATATGAGTTATCACCAGCGTCGTCCTCTCCGATGTGCTCTCGTTCTCAGTGATGGTACCTCCAGAACGACGGTCGACACTTGCTTCCGCTCATTTGGCATTTATTCCTTGGGATGATCGCGATCATGGGAGGTCTCTTGCGCCTTACTAACGTTCACTAGTCGCGGCTCGAAGGCGACGCGATCATCGTGTCTATCAAGCCGGAACTGTTGAATAGAATGCTTCAGCTCAACGGCTTTAACTTTGCAGGCAAAATTCTGGAAATTGAAAAATATGATGAAGCTGGGATAGACCAGTCGATGCTGCCTGTGAATGGTAGCACGCCCACGGCCGCCGACACGAAGGCTAAAATGACTGCTTTCCTCGCCAAGCGGTTCAACCGAGAAAGCAAGCTCCTTGATCTCTCGGATCTACACAACGATCCGGATCTTATCGCCATGGGGATTTTCCAAAGCACATCAACTGAATCAAAATTCTTCCCTGCGCTGATGAAGGTCTGGGAGCTGAATCTCAGCTTGGTATTCGACAGCCCCGCCGCGCGTCGCCAGGCGGTCGAGAGCGTCAGTCTGAGGGCCAACAAGCTTGAGAATCTTAAGATGGTCACCACCTTGGCGCAAGCCTTCCCAGACTTGAAAAACCTCGACCTTTCGCACAACGACTTCAAGGACGCACAGTCCTTGCTGGCATGGCGCCATAAATTCGAAAATCTCGAGCTCCTGGACCTCTCCAACACCCCATTCAGTGCCGACCCTACGTTTAAGGACACCATGCTCAAGTGGTATCTCAAACTCCGAGTCCTCAATGGTATCGAAGTTCGGACCGCAGAAGAATTGGCCGCACTGAAGAAATCCCCGATTCCTGTCCAGGCACCGTATTTCCGGGACGAGGGCTGCATTGCCGAGAACTTCATTAGAGCTTTCTTCTCGGGCTACGACAACGACCGGAACGGTTTGCTCGATAGCGTATACGACAACGAATCCACATTCACTCTTAACATCAACACTGCTGCTCCCAGAGCCCAGCAAGCTGATGTTGCAGCTTGGGACGCGTACATCAAGAATAGCAGGAACCTGCTCAGAATCACGCACTTGACCGCAAGAATGTCTCGATCGCATAACGGCGCGGAGAAGATCCGCAAGTTATGGAACAGCCTTCCTGCTACAAGACACCCGGATATCGCGGCGCATCCTCAGGATTGGCTGATTGAGTGTTATCCAATCCCAGGACTGGTTGATCCGACCGGCCAGAGTCCCACTGGGGTTGGTGGCCTCCTGATTACAGTTCACGGTAAATACGACGAAATCGGCAAGGGCTCCAAGATCGATACGCGAAGCTTCGATAGAACTTTCGTATTAGGCCCTGGCGGTGGCGCGGGTGGAGTGAGAGTCATCAACGACATCCTGTGTTGTCGCGCATACGGCGGTAACGAAGCATGGGCTTCAGAAACCGAGGGAGCCGCTCAACCGGCGGCTCAACAGGCAACTCCCCAGCAGTCTATCGATCAGGCAGCTGTTCCTCAGCAGGTGGTGGGGCCACCAGCCACCCCGGAAGGGTATGGCATGCCTGCCCCCGGGAAGAGTGAGACTCAAGTGCAACAAGAGCAACTCGTAATTCAAGTCATGAGCCAGACTGGAATGACCTTGCAGTATTCCGAGTTGGCTATCAGCGGAAATGGCTGGGATTTGGACAAAGCTTTGCAGGACTTTGCCAAGCTCAAGGTAAGACCAACCAGAAGACTGTTTGCAAAAGATATCCATACTAATTGATCTACAGGAACAGGGAACGTTGCCCCCTGAAGCCTTCCTAGCCGGGACAGTCTAGACACTCAACACCGCCGCTCGTCATCGATAGAACGGCGGGCTCACATCACACTTTGCTAGATCCCAATGGTGTTTGCTTGGAGTTACAATTTTGTCTTACTTTGTTTGACCTGGTTTGTTTGCTGCTTCTTATTGCATGGCTCGGGCGAATGGCAATCGGGCTGAAGACTCAAATACTGAATCTAGTTTTTATTTCCATCTTATCCTGTTATGTATCAACCAAGACTACGAATATTATGTCCATAAACAAAGAGCCTGGGGATTGGAGAACAATACCCCCTAGGCAGATTCATTACCATCCACACACTTTTCACCTGCCAATCGCTGTAAGCGAAGAAAATGAAAGTTTCAATAAATATTGTAGATCGTTGAAGTAACAATACAAGAATTTCAACAAGTTCCATGGTACTTGTAATTGTTCAATCCCTGCCAAGTGAAGCCCGGAGTGCTGGACAACTTGCCGGACTCCCGCCCGCGCTTTGTGAGCTTCTCCGAACCAACTCCCCGCCTCCCGCTTCCCCCCCTCCCCAATGGTTTGGAGCTGATCAACCCATCTTACTCCGCAACAACTAGAGCTCTCTTTGTTCTTCCTCCCCCCTGTACTTCTTTGATTGTGTGCATGTTGAATCGGCGACTGCCCTCAAGCTGGTATTGCAGCATGTGTCTGGTGTTTATGTTAAAGAGCTAATGGAATGTTCACCACTACTACCACTACCACCGCCTCAATGCCCTCCAATGGAGCGGCCGATATCGACCCCTTAGATGCAGGTGAGCGGACTTGGCTGACAACCCTTCAGTCCTGCGTCCTACGAAGCACAATTACTGATGTTGCACCTAGCGGATTACGATCCTATCGATCATCTGAACTCAATCTTCTCCCATCCTTCCACGCTGTCTGCCGTGTCACAAGTGTCCCAGTCCCTCTCCGCATACGAAGATGAGCTCGACGACGATATCAGCGCCCTGGTCGAGGACCAGGTTACCTCGAATGCGGAAAGTGTTGAGCGCATCCAGGCCGCCAAAGTGGACCTGACCGAACTGTTCAAGAAGATCGACGATGTGCGCGACCGCGCCTCCAAGACCGAGCTCGCGATCACGGAGATGACGGCGGATATCAAACAATTGGACAATGCGAAGAAAAACCTCACACTATCTATGACAGCCCTGAAGCGGCTGCAGATGCTGACCACGGCCTACGATCAGCTTCGCGCCCTCAGTCGGACCAGGCAATACCGGGACTGCGCCCAGCTGCTGCAGGCGGTCATTCAGCTCATGGCGCATTTCAAGTCGTACCGGTCGATCGATCAGATCGCTCTTCTCAGCAAGAACGTGGCAGATATACAAAGGGAGCTCCTGGAACAAGTTTGCGAGGATTTCGAGCTGGCGTTCGCCAAGGGGGAGGTTGGGCTGCGCAGGTCGACACTCTCGGAGGGTTGCTTGGTCATGGATGCGCTGGGCGAACACGCCAAATCTAGGCTCGTGACCTGGTACTGCAATTTCCAACTGCGGGAGTACCGTCAGGTGTTCAGAAATAACGAGGAGGCAGGATCTCTGGACAACATATCGCGGCGGTATGCGTGGTTCAGACGTATTTTGAAGATTTATGATGAGGAATACGCGCCCATCTTCCCCGCGTCTTGGAAGGTTAATGAGACCCTCACCAATATTTTCTGTGAAGGAACGAGGGACGACTTCAAGGGGATTCTCTCGCGCTCGGTGCGCAATGGGCAATCGATCGACGTCAATCTGCTCCTGTCGTGTTTGCAAGAGACCTTGGATTTCGAACATTCGCTTGAGCGACGCTTTGTGAGCCCCGCTCGTCCCTCTACTGATACCTTCGCCTCGAGCGAGGCGCCGGTGTTTGGCCAGGCTATATCGGAGGCTTTTGAGCCCTATCTCAGCGTCTGGGTCGAGGCTCAGGATAAGCAACTGGCTGCGCTGATACCCAAGTACCGGCAGCAGCCGATTAAGCCGCCGGACGAAGAGTTCGACTCGCACATAGTGATATCCTCCTCGACGGATCTGTTCAACTTCTACCGACATGCTTTACAGCAATGTGCGAAATTGTCCACTGGCGGAAGCCTTGCAGACCTGGCGAAGGTCTTTGCAAAGTACCTGGACCAATACGCACAACAGGTACTTCTCCACTACATCAGTGAACGTCCCAGTGGCCACACACCATCGAAGGTACCCAACCTCGAGGATCTCATCCTGGTTCTCAACACTGCCGATTACTGCTACACGACCTGTAACCAGTTAGAGGAGAAGATCAAGGGGAGGTTGGATAAGAACTTGAAACAGTCCGTGGACCTGCAGAGCCAGGCGGACACATTCATGGGCATCGCGTCTGCAACCGTTCGAGGTCTTGTACGGAGGGTTGAGATCGACTTGGAACCTTGTTGGCGCGAAATGCGCAATATACCCTGGAGTCGATTGGAAAGTGTCAGCGACCAGAGCTCCTACGTGGGCGAACTTTTGTCGAAGACTCAGACCAAGTGCTCGGAAACTCTACAGCTACTACACAAACAGCAATACGCGCGGGCCTTTGCAGACCACACTGTAGAGCTGATCTCAAATCTTTTCACCACCAACATCTTCCAGTCCAAGCCTATTGCAGAGACTGGAGCGGAGCAGGTAAACTATTCTCGACCACCGTCTACGTCCCGCTGCCTCTCCCAAACTAATCACCTGTGACTAGATGCTCCTGGATGCCTACGCCCTCAAAGCCGGTCTTTCATCACTTCTCCCAAATCCCGCCCCCGTCGGCTTCGTCAAGCGCGTCAACAGCAGTTTCGCAAAGATTGAGGCCCTCCTCAAGACCCTGCAGGTGCACCCTTCACCCCCCGAGGCCCTCGTGCAGGCGTACCTCGTCCACATCGCCGACCAGAACAACACCAACTTCCGCAAGATCCTTGACATGAAGGGCATCCGCAGCCGCCAGGAACAGAACCACCTCCTGGAACTCTTCCAGATCCACCGCGCATCCGATCGCTACGCCTCCAACCTCCAGCAGAGTAACCCCATGCTAACCGCCCTTCAATCCACCACTGCGCCCACCTCCACCTCGGTCTCCCAGGGCCTGGGACTCGGCTCGGCCGCCGCGTCCATCGGCGCCACGAACCTCCCCACCCGCTTCGATGCATCCCTGCTCGGCTCCGCCCTCATCTCCGCCGCCAAGGACGGCGTCGACCGCTTCGGAACTCCCATGAGCGGCTCCTCGGCAACCACGATACCCGGAGGCGGCGCAGGCGCAACATCCGGTGTTGGTGGCGGCGGCAGCGGAGCCATCCTCACCTCGGCCTCCTCGACGCCCAACCCCACAGGTTTGGCCCCGAGCAACGCCGGTGCGGAGAGCAGCGCCGCTGCGAACCTGAACGAGAATCTGAAGAATATCGGCAAGTTCTTCCGCCGTGATCTGGGTGGATTTGGCGGTAGGTTTGGCCGAAGTGGGGATGACGGGCAATAATATTTCGTTCTAGGTGTGTGTTGTGGGTGGAGTACTTCTGTACATTTGAATATATTCTCTTTTACTTCCTTTTGGAATGCCTGTTTCGCCTACGTACTTAGCATGGTGGCTGCTTCGAGTGGTTGGTTGGTGATGGTAAGAGGATGGTATTATATGGCCGCTAAAAGTAGTTCAATTCTGCGCCAGGCTTCTCGCGGAATGCATGCGCGGAATACATGAGTTGAAGGGTTCGTAGCAAAGATATATAGCTGGCCCCACCTACGACGGACACTCACACAGGAAGCTGCAAGAGCTTTTAAAACGACAACGGAAGAGTTTCTTACTAGTAGTAACGTCTAAATATCGTCGTATCCCTGACAAGGCCTATTACACTGAATTTATTTCAATATCTAAGTATATGTACAATTACATAGTCCTTCGTGATGTTCACAAGATTTTACTCGTATACATTCACCAAAAGGTATACATTGGTTCATTTTGATGCCTTCGTCTACTCGTCGTCCCCGCCTCTCGGCGTCTTGCGAAGCTTGCTCATGGCATACAATAGATCATTCAGCTCACCCCGCTTCTTGTCTTCGGTGGTAGCCGCGATTTCCAACGTACCCACAGCGTTGATAGCGCCGGTCGCGGACTGCAGGGTCGGTTCCCAGCCCAGCGAGCCTTCGGTGCCCTGCTGGAGACGGAAGGCCTCGAGCAGGATGGAAGGAGCGGAGGGGCTTGCGCGCCACTCGTCAGTCGAGCCCGCAGTACGGACGGAGTCGACGGAGATGAGCAGCGTGTTGTCCTTCTCGATGCTGGTCACGGCGAGGACATTGCCGGTGAGGTCGAGGGGGGTGTGGGACTTGAGGGAGCCGTCGGCTTCGAGGGTGAAGCATTGGAGTTGGGAAGATCTATGGATGATTGAGTATTAGTGGTTGATTGTTCTCGATTTTGCGGTTGTTGTTTAGATCAGATGGACTTACCCATCAAGCGCAACAAGAATAAGTCGCAGGTCCCCGAGCGTCGTAGCCCAGATTCCGCGGACGACCACCTCAGCGGCGGATGATTCCTCGACCAAGGGAACCTTATGGAGAGCACGGCCCTCGGCCCAGTTCCAGACCATCAGGTAGTTGTCGCCTCCGCCGGAGATCAGGTACTCGGGAGCGTCCCGCGGCACGCAGATCTTGCTGATGAAGGCTGTATGGCCCAAGCAGTAGTTCTCGATGACATGCGCCTGGGGTGGACCACGGGAGACACGGATGTGTTCGTCGCGGTCAGCGGTCAGGATATAGGTACGCTTGTGAGTGTCGGAAGGGAGAGATACGAAGAGCATATCGGTGAGCAGCGAGACGTGGCCGAGCAGAAGGTGGTGTTCGAACGAGGGGCCGGACTTCTCCTCCCCTGCTTCCTTTTTCTTCTTGGCGAGTTCAAGTTGCTGTTCCAAAGCTCTCAGATTGCCCTTTGTGTGCACGGTCAGGTTGGTTGCGGCAGGATGGCTGAGTTTCGCCTCTCTGTTTGGTCTGGGAGCAACGGCGGGCTTTTCATTACTGGGGATGAGGGGTAGAGAGTGAACGTCTCCGAATTTGTCGGCGCATAGGATTGTGGTCTCATCGCTAGTCAATGCTATAGAGGATGGCCGCTTGGGCATGATTCTGCGGGGGCAGCGTTAGTATACAACGACGAGCACGCTCAGTTCGTTGGAAAGTATCATTGGCACCGCTTACCTCTCGCTGAGTTGTTGGAATGAACCATCATCTTGGACCTGGAAGACGCGGATGCACTTGTCTTCTCCTGTGACAGCAATCACATACTCGCCGTTCGATGTGCTAGTGACAATGGGAATGTTCGACCAAGCAGGCGGGGCCTTCGACTTCTCGGTCTTCTCTGCGGTCTCGGGCTCTTCCACAGAGCCGCCCTCCACCGTAGAGACCTTTCTTTTCTTCTCTGGGGGTTCTTGGTCACTTGAGCCGGTACCTTGTGGCCAGCTCGCAAGTCGTTGGCCGGTCTCGGCAGAGTAAGAGTACAGCCGTGGGCCAGCGGAGGCAAGCAGAAGCTTAGCCTGCGGCCTCTCCACAAACTGAATACATTGAAAGGGGTATTGGAAGTTAAGAGCCATGGTGTACTGCTTTAACTGGAGCTCAAGGATGGTGGTTCAGCCCCGATAATAACGGATATCGCAAGTAGCAATCGCAGAAAGCGGCCTTTGCCCCCACTTGCGATTTGATAGATGGAATAGGCACCAGGCAGAAAAAAAAAGCCTCTCACCGCCCGCGAGTGCGACACCGCATGCGACACCGCCTACTCCAAGCAGGAGCTGAAGCTAAGCGCGGAGCGGGGCCCACGTGATATATCGGCTAGCGAGGCCACAACCGAGTAAAGATTTCCTAAAATCCGCGGCGTGATTGTTTCTTCGATCCTTCAACGTTTCGATTTATTCGGACAACAACAACTTCAAGAAATTTTCCCTTGCCCTTAAACAGCCTTTCTTCAGCGAAATAAGGAGAAATGGGGGGCAAGTCTGCTACTAAGGCCGCTTACTTCGAGAAGCTCAAGGCCCTTCTCGATGAGTACAAGACCGTCTTCATTGTCGGTGTCGACAATGTCAGCTCCCAGCAGATGCACGAGATCCGTGTCTCTCTGCGTGGTGAGGGTGTCGTCCTGATGGGTAAGAACACCATGGTAAGTTGTCTCTCTTTCCTCTGCCGTCAATTGGCGGACGCATATTAATGGTGTAATCAAAGGTCCGCCGTGCCATCAAGGGCTTCGTCACCGACAACCCGGAGTACGAGCGCCTGCTCCCCTTCGTCAAGGGTAGGTCATAATCCACACGTCTGCGTTAAGGAGCTAGGAAGCTGACTGAGACGTACAGGTAACGTCGGTTTCATCTTCACCAACGGTGACCTCAAGTCCACCAAGGAGAAGATCCTGGCCAACCGTGTCGCTGCTCCCGCTCGTGCCGGTGCCGTTGCCCCCGCTGATGTCTGGATTCCCGCTGGTAACACCGGTATGGAACCCGGTAAGACCTCTTTCTTCCAGGCTCTCGGTGTCCCCACCAAGATTGCTCGTGGTACCATTGAAATCACCACCGACCTGAAGCTCGTTGAGGCTGGTGCCAAGGTCGGCCCCTCCGAGGCCACCCTGTTGAACATGCTCAACATCTCTCCCTTCACCTACGGTATGACCATCTCCCAGGTCTACGACCAGGGTCAGACCTTCGGTTCCGATGTTCTCGACATCGAGGAGTCTCAGCTCCTTGATGCCTTCAGCGCTGCCATCAAGACCATCACCAGCATCTCTTTGGCCGCTAACTTCCCCACCCTTCCCTCTGTCGTCCACTCCGTGGTCAACAGCTACAAGAAGGTTCTCGCTGTTGCCATCGAGACTGAGATCTCCTGGCCCGAGATTGAGGAGCTCAAGGACCGTATCGCCAACCCTGACGCTTACGCTTCTGCCGCTCCCGCTGCCGCCGCTGCCCCTGCTGGCGGTGATGCCCCCGCTGCCGAGGCCCCTGCTGAGGAGGCTGAGGAGTCTGACGAGGACATGGGCTTCGGTCTTTTCGACTAAGCGTCTCGCGTTTAGCTTGAACGTGACATGCACACCATGTTTTAGATATCTTTCTTTCCAGTCTTGACGATTGGATGAATGAAATGATTTTCATGGTCATGAATGTTGTGATCCATCTCTCATCTACATAATGGAACGTAGTCTACGCTCCATTATATGATGAATCATCAAAGGTGAGCTTTTTTTCACCCCTTTCTTTTTTGAAATCTGTCTTTCATGCACACATTCCTTCGGTGGATGATGATCCTTTTTAACTCGTAGCTACGGCTTTGAAGATCAAAAACAGCAACAACTTACACTCTAATTTTTTGCTGACACCTTTGTTAACCTTTCACTTTTTGTTACTCACGCTCTTGAGGCAACCTGAAGGCTAACATCAATTGAAAATAGGTCTGCGTTGGTTCGTCGTAGGACGTAAAGCCAGCTTCTTGATCGACAACTTGGCAGAGTGTTTTGCCACAGTCTATGTGTAGGTTGAGTGATGCGCTTGTAGAAGTTTAGGAATATTGGGATATCTATTTCTGGAGTCTAGGTCCTACGACGGGAGTGGCCACAGCATGGTGTATGGAAGCTTTATAGCCAGCAATCAAACATCTAATTCGAACTCTGTTGTGCAAACCCCACAACCACAGTTTTCACCCTACACTCGTAATTTGAAGAGAAGCTCCTGAGTATGTCGAACCTGCGATCAAGCCTCGGGTCATTTGGCGGATAATTTACTCAACTCACATTGTAACTTAATTTTATTCCGCGTAGTCAGCGGTGATCAGCCGATTGGCGGCCCGAGGCACCGAGCGGCAGGACCTGCGCATGTCATGGAAACCCCTCCTTCCCAAGGTCCCCTCTTCCTCTTCTGTACCATACCTTTGCAACCAAGATGCCCGAACAATTTGCACCATTGAAGAACGACCTCCTGCTGAGGGCCGCCAGAGGTAGCCTGAACTGCAAATACATGCTCATCATCGAAGCAAGCTAACTCTCCACTAGGCGAGGAGGTTCCTCGTCCTCCGATCTGGGTCATGCGGCAAGGTACGCATTCCCCCCTCCATCCTCCAAATCAAGGACCTGCGGCTGGAAGAAGAATGTACAGTAACAGTCACTAACCTGGGTGGCTCATTCTGCTACAGCTGGTCGTTACCTCCCCGAATACCACGAAGCGAAAGGCAACCGCGACTTCTTCGAATGCTGCCGCAGCCCCGAGATTGCGTCCACATTGACTCTCCAGCCCATTGAGCGCTATGCCGGACTCATCGACGCCGCCATCATCTTCTCCGACATCCTGGTGATCCCCCAGGCCATGGGCATGCAGGTGGAGATGGTCGACAAGAAGGGCCCGCACTTCCCGCAACCGCTGCAGTCGCCGGACGACGGACAGTATGAGAAGGTGATGCAGAAGAAGGTGGACGTCAAGGCCGAGCTGGACTACGTCTACAAGGCCATTACGCTCACCCGCCACAAACTGGCCGGCCGGGTGCCCTTGATCGGCTTCTGCGGAGCGCCCTGGACCCTGCTGTGCTACATGGTCGAAGGTGGAGGTACGAAGCTCTTCGTGCAGTCGAAGAAATGGATCTACAGATACGCCGAGGAGTCCAAGGCTCTGCTGCAGAAGATCGCCGAGATCTGTGTCGAGTACCTGGCGCTTCAGGTCGAGGCCGGCGCGCAGCTGGTGCAGGTGTTCGACTCCTGGGCTGGAGAGATGTCGCCCGTGGCCTTCAGCCGGTTCTCTCTCCCGTATCTGCGCTACATCTCCCAGAATCTCCCCAAGAAGTTGACGGAGATGGGTCTGGAACCTGTCCCGATGACGGTCTTCGCCAAGGGGGCTTGGTTCGCTTTGGAGGATTTGTGCGAGTCTGGCTACAACGTTGTTGGTCTGGACTGGCTGCATGATCCCGTGGAGGCCAAGAAGATCGCGAACGGTCGTGTGACGCTCCAGGGCAATGCTGATCCGGGTGTTCTTTACGGTACCCGCGAGGCCATCACCGAGGCCGTGGAGACTATGGTCCGCGGCTTCTGGCCGGGTAAGAAGGGCTGGATTGCCAACTTGGGACACGGTGAGATATATCCCGGTCTGGATATTGAAGCTTCGCGTATACTAATAATACTGGTGGTGATTAGGCATTACTCCGTTTGTCAATCCCGATGACCTCAAATTCTACTTCGAGGAGATCCACCGCTTGACGGCGGCTTAAGATCGTCGCTTGATGTGGGTATGACTCATTTGCTCTCTTGTTGACTATATATATACATATTGGATATCTCCGCTGCAGCGTATCTGCAAGATCCTTTTCTCACGATGACTCAGACGGCAATGTCCTCGTTCCTGTTTGGGTCCATATAGTCAGACCGGGAATTCTACCAGAAATCAAAAAGTGGCGGAAGTGTGTGATAGAAGAAGGGGGGGAAAGAGATGATACCATGCTCAAAAAATGGGAAGGACAATGGAAAAGCAAGTTCCAACTTACCAGAGCTCCGGCTTGTCCTTGACAAAGTCCTCCATCAACTTCTTGCACTCCTTGTTATCCAAGACCACCACTTCCTTCCCACGGTTGAGAAGGTATTCCTCCCCGCCCATGAAGTTCTTGTTCTCGCCGATGACGACGCGCTTCACCTTGTAGAGAATACAGGCCCCGGTGCACATATCGCATGGCGACAGGGTGGTGTACATGGTGGCACCTTCGTAGGCCGAAGCGGGCAACCGACCCGAGTTCTCAAGCGCAGACATCTCAGCCTAATTGCAATTCGTTGGAAGTTAGTTAGTTCGCAAGTTTCTGCAGCTCAGCTACGTCATCATGCAAGGGCAAGATGCTACAGTAAAACCGCCCAACGCGACAACATAATAATACACGAGCTTGTCCAACCAAGAAAGAGAAAAACCCAATGCGGAAACGTACATGCAAGACGGTGCTGCCCTTCTGGACGCGCATATTGTGACCGCGGCCGAGGATCTTGCCATCCTTGGACACCAAGGCAGCTCCAATGGGGACACCTCCCTCGGCCAATCCTCGCTTGGCCTCCTCGAGAGCGGCGATGAATCCGGGATCGGTTTCCATGATGGATGGTGATGGTATTGTTTGATGCGGGGATGCGGGGGAAACGGGAAAGGGAGGGGGGCGAATGTCACTTTTGACAGCAGATGAGGAAAAGGAAAAAGAAGACTTGGAACTTCTGGAATCTGAAGATCAAGGCCGGGATTGATGATAATCTTTAACCGAGCACTACGTTACGGTAACTTATCTTTTTTTTTTCCTGGTCTTATCTCCTTCCGCTTCGGTCTGCCGAGCCCGGGAGTTGGGTTCTATTATCTCATCGTATCTGCCAACTGCCGAGATCCCCGGGCTCGGGTTGTATGGTTAACTTATGCAGGAACTTGGGTGTCGTGACCTCGGTATTGGTAGAAGATTGGTGGACTTATGTGAATACTTGCGAATGTACTCGCTGCTAAGTGGAATTGCTTGGAATCTTTTTGATTATGCTTAGGCGTCGAGGAACTGATAACGCTACATGCTTGGGTGTACAATGATACAGTAGAATTATAATTTACAACTCCAGGGTGAGCCTTGGAGATCAACTGTAGCTGGAATTGCTATTATACATCACTTTTTTTTTTCCCAACTACAACAAGCGCAGACCCTTTGTTGTCATTTCCTGAAGCTCATGTGTATGTTCTCTTTTCTTTTTGCTCACTCCTCTGCCTGGTTGTTATGTCTGTGGTTGCGAGAATAGTTGGGGCAGAAGCTGGTCCTCCGTTTGAAAGACAACAGATCACAATTAACTACACCCCAGAGGCCACGGCGGCATCTGCAGTCAATGGGCAGACAGAAGTTTGTAGTCACCGCCGCGTCTTGTGTAAAATGGTCTTTGCACCTCCCCTGAGTGTCTCACTCCCCACTACCCATGAAGAGGTTTTTGTCCCCAGTGGAAGTGGACCAAGACGGACTACTGAGAGAAACAAGACTAGTCAAGCTCGCTCCGCAACAGCATGATTGATTTTCCAGGGCAAGCGAGGCGGAGGTCAAGGCGGATATCGCGGGTCAAGGCATGTTAAAGTCAAGCTTGAGAATGTGCAACCCTAGGACGTGAGCATCTTCAAGGATGCTGAAGTGTGTGGTCATCCGAGTCAAAGCTGTTGGTCAATCCGGTAGAGGGCTGAGGATCTCGAAGTTGGCATGAGAAGATCCAGTTTTGTCGTCTTGTGCAGGTGTCAAGGTAGCTAGGATCGTGGATGTGCGGTAAGTTATGGAGTTCAAAGAGTTCTGTGGCTAGCTATCTAGCCCATGTAATGCTATAGAGATGATGTGAGGCTCTAGTGGACTATTTATAGCTTGTTGAATGTAGTCGCAAGATGAGTTGAGACTGATGAAGTTATGTCCTCCGTTGCTTGAGCTTGAGACTTGGATTTGATCTGTGGTTGTGAAGGTAGTTTGCACAAACAATGTTATTGGCGACGCCGCTATGAGATTGTAAGGGGTGCTAAGCAAAATGGACTCCCTGCTTCAGAGAAAGTCGTTGCCTCGGACATTACAAGACCTGTTGTGCTGTCAGGATAAACAGTCAAAGTGGTCGATATTTCTTAAGTACCTGGTATCACAGGTTTGCCATGGTGTAAGACGCGCAACGATCTTTGAGAGGATATTCGTATCTCATAGAGTTGAACAGCTACTCAGCTGCTTCGCGATGGAGTTATGTAGAGACAGTAGACTATGCGAGACACCGTGTGGACTCGGACGAGAAGCAGAGAACCACAGTAGGAAGTCATTCTAATAGACTACTAGTGTGAATAGGCTAGCTAGGCCAGGGCTCGGGCATGTGGCAGTGCTCTTTTTCCATGTAGAGTCCTTCTTGTGCATTTGGTATTGAAAACAGTCTCTCTATGTGCTAGAGGTCATGTGTCGATCAACGTTGGAGGCTTGTCCGAGTGGTTGTCTTTGCGAGAGGGAATAGTTTATTATCCACATAGCATTGAGAGAATAACAATTTGGCAACGCGACAAATGAAGAACACCGACTGAGCACCCATACCGAAGAGAGAGGGATCTCTGCTTCTTAGATTGGGGCTACGGCAATGATAGAGGCCAGGTCTTGCGACCACCGCATCCGTGCGAACGCACGCTCGACATGTGGCTGCTGGAGCGGGCTTACTTCTGTCTCCCCTGGATTTGGGTTCGTTGCAGATAGGTGCTCTTCATACATGCTCGGTATTCACCATCGCTTAGCATCTACCAGCGCCTCTTGTCTCGAAAAATTGCGTCAGTATGAGAGAGACAGCTGAGAATTCAAAGGAATCAACCAAGGGAACAAACCACCCCCTCACTATCGCCGCTGATGTCAAGTCCAGCAAGAGTGGCATCTTTTTTTTTTTTTTTTCATGGCAGCTCAAAGCTAGACCTTGCCTACCGGCAGCTGAAAAGAACGGGGGTTCGGGCTTTATCTCATTAGCTGGCGCTTGAGTGATTGTATAATAGGTATGAGGACAGTCAGCAATATAAGAAGCGAGATTAGCAGCCAATTACACCCACAGCCACACACACACGAATGCTGCAACCCAATTGAATCACACAATATTTGTCTTTGTGAGGTGAGATGCTAGGAAGAGTGGCCTCTCCGGGGGAAGGGGGCCGGATTTCTCCATGTATATTGCTTTTTGAACGAGCGAAGGATCGATCACCTTTTGTCTTTGTTGTTGTATGTGTGGTTGGGTCTTATTACTATAACGGCTGAGAGAGCTTTGCAGGCCGCTTTGACCTTTCTTTCGCCCCCCTCTGGTTTGCTGGCTCTTGGGCAAAAATAGGACTCTTCTCCGATAGCTCCGCGGATATGAAGACGATGAATTGAGTGGCATGGATCATGAAGACTGTCCAGAACTCTCGCTAAGCGAGCTCCTTCGGTGGCGTAATCGTGCTGCGACTGGGTGGTTCGAGATATTGGATGCATGGTCGCTTACCCAGTGGACGGCACGAGTGTCTCCTTTCATGCCATGCTCTTGTTGGAGGATGGGGTCCTTGGGAGGCGTGCCTTCTTTCCTCATGTCGGCTAGACATGGCTGATAGGCAAGTCTCCGGTTAGTGGATGCGAACGAGCGAGACAAGATGGAGTGACAGGGGTTGGCCTGCAGTGGCTCCTGCTCAAAAGTTCTCCTGTTACATGCTATATTGTGACAAAGCCGGTGGCAATGGACCCTTCTCGTATGCTCTGTATAACATAGGT
Organism: Aspergillus floridensis; assembly: GCA_012184565.1. Classification (NCBI taxonomy): domain Eukaryota; kingdom Fungi; phylum Ascomycota; class Eurotiomycetes; order Eurotiales; family Aspergillaceae; genus Aspergillus; species Aspergillus floridensis. The sequence goes on along the minus strand of WOUI01000352.1, from coordinate 2,363 downwards.
GAGTTGACCCATGATTCTGCCATGAGCAGCCAGATCGGCATTGGCCATCAGATTTTCTCTTCTGTCATCTCCGAGGAACAAGGTGCCCGGCATTTCTGGCCACTACCATGATTTCGGCAGGTCATCTAGATCGCCAATCTGAGTTGAAGACGCCATCCTTGGCTGTGGTGTGCCCGGAACCCTGAACCGCGGCTGCCACGGCTTCATCCTAGTTTAAGCCTCGCATAGCTGCCCATGCGAACAATGGTAATACCATCCAAGCAACTGCGGGAACTGGCCGTATTGGCTGCCACTCCACCTAGATGTCGATGTAGCGCCTCATCCACAATTTCGGGCACATAGAGACTTCTGGCGAGTTCAGTAAGGAAAGATGTCTCGTGTCCAACAAGCCTTTATTGAAGTCCACCTCCCCTGGCTAGCGTCTTCCAAGAATTGGTAGTAAAGGGATCGCGAAGGCGGTTCAAGAAGTATGTTTGCATGGGGCCATATAAGCGAGCTCCCGGTTTCTGAATTGAGGCATGAGGATTGGGATGTCGTGATCGCGAGACAATACGGACTCATCGGGAAGGAATACGATATATCATGGATGATGTTGGAACATGGTCCGAGATCGGGGGAGTGTGTTTCTTCCTTGTTCTTATTTTATTCTATTCTATTAGTCTGTTCTTCGTGGCAACTGCAGTAGTCCGTTCCTTTTGGAGTAGCCCCTTGATATTAGCGTTGTGGCGGACATACCGCCACGAAAATTCAACCGAGATAGCTCATCAGATATTACTCAATGGTTAATTATACTGCATATTGAGATTATACTTTTAATTTGACTAGGCGGTTTGACAAGTTCCCATGGTGGAGCAAGCGCGGGCGTCGGAGAGAAAAAGCTTCGATCTCAAATTAAGAAATCCGAGGAGATGGGGGTGGTTTGAATATACAAGGTCTGTAAGTGGATCATTGGCAACTCCAAGACCTGCGAAAAGGGAATATCAAGCCATGGCTGCATGGTTGCCACGCTCCGAAGCTGAAATCTGTCCAATGGCCTGGTGTCTGCAGAAGGTGACCACTCGGTAGATTGTATAGCCAGCATGTCACCACGATAAGATTGATGGCGCAATACTGGGGCGTAGAAGCAGCTAAGAAGGCCCTGCAGCAGTCAAGAGAACCGGACTATGGTGTGATTGGGATAAATATTGCGCAAGATTGAGGGTTTCTGGGGGATAATTGGAGGAGCAGCACGAGGTTGCCCAGCTTCATATAGTACCTTTTTACTGAGTACCTAGTATAATTTGGTTAGTGTACTTAGCAGCTTAGCACGTCCTCTTCGGGCTCGTTCTCCGAGAGAGAGAGAGACTGAGAGGGATGCTTGGTCTTCGACTAAACGAGAAGAATGATCAGCAGCAGCAGCAGCTCCCCTGGTCAATCAGACGAGCGAAAAGCACAGACTGAGGCTCGACAGGGGTAGGTGTACGTACGTACTTCCAGAAAGTACGTACCCTCTTCCGCACGTGCCAAGACCAATCGGCAAAAGGAAGCGAAGGAGGCGTTTGGGAGAAGTTGATAACAGTCTTCGTGTGTTACAAGTCCGGTGACCCAAAGGTTGCCTTGTGCTAATCTGTAATGTGTAAGAAGCAAACAGATTAAGACAGCAGCCACCAAACTCTCAGTCCTTCAGAGGTCTGAGGTCAATACATTTGCGGTAGACTAATAATCACAGCAGCAACACGAGAGATTAAGTCAGTCACTCGTCATGGCGAACCCACACGTGGACCTAGTCTACCCTAAGGTGGAAGGTTTTCACCATCAACCCCTGCGATGGCGTGTCCTGCCGCGGCTCCCATTGGTTTTAGCATGTCCACCGCAGTGAGGGTCGCCATCTCCCTGGGTCTTCGCTGATTGGTGGTAGTCCTGTGAAAATCTCCTCGGTCGGCGGGCGGTCTGCCTTGGCAATAATTATCAGATGGAGACTTTTCCCACTTCGACTCTCCATTCCACTCCATTCCACTCCATCCTCTCCATCACCTATCACTTTGCTCTCGTCATGGTGTCGTTTCGTGGTCTCACCCAGATTTGTCAACTTCTGTCCTTCGATTCCTTTCATCCGGGTCATAATTTATCAAGAGATCTACACGAGGTGAAATCTACGCTACTGCCGGGCGGATAAAGTTGCCCACGGTTAGCCATGGGCCCCGCCGGTGGGCGGAAACGTTGCAGCTCCACGGCTCATCGTCATCTTCGTCGCTTCCAGACCACACGCACCCCCCCCCCCCCCCCCCCCCCCCCCCCCCCCCCCCCCCCGCCACCCCCCCACCAAACCCACCTCACCACCACCTTTCTGTTCTCCTCATGCGTCCCCGCCCTTTGCTCCCCCT
>WOUI01000351.1:0-36514 GCA_012184565.1 Aspergillus floridensis | reverse complement strand
CCCCCCCCCCGCGGCCGCAGAGAACATCAGGCTTAGCCTGCGTTTGCTGGCCGGCCCCCCCCCCCCCCCCCCCTCTTCCCTCTCCCCTCCTCCTCCACCTCAGAGTCCCAGCCTCCACCTTTCCGTCCATGATCTGCCGCGGCACTAGTCGCTGCAGCAGTCAGTCAGTCAGTCAGTCAGTCATTCATTCATTCATTCATCCACACATTCATTCAATCATCCGTTTTATTTCGTTTCTTTTCCATTCATCTCCCCTCCACCGCCTTCTCTCTCCTCCCTTCGGGGTCGGTCATAATCGCCCACGTCTGGATTGTCTCAGACTTGGGCGGTTATTTTTCGTCCTTTTTCGTCCGTTTTGCTCAATTTCCTCTTCCTTTTCTATACTATTTTCTTTTCTTGACTGCTCTGATCTCATTTTCCCTTTTGGGGGTTTATGCGATAATATCTTTTTGCCCCCAAAATCCTCCCAAACGAGAATTAGTCGCATCCTGTCTGGATTGTCACTTGCTCCTTTGACCTTTTCCCTACCTACGCACTTTCACCTTATCCTAATCCTCACCCTTCACCACCCTTCTCTCACACTAACCTCCTCTTCTGTCACCTTCCTTCCTCCCCGATCCTTCTTTTGCTGGATCTGCTTCCTTGGTTCAGATTTCTATTTTTCCCCTACTTTCTTCCCTCCCCACCCTCCTCTCCCCCCCCCCAACCCAAAACCCAATTCGGCACTCCCTTGTCCGCCTTCGTTAGTGTGCCATCCCTTCCGTTTGGCGCCTTCTTATACATACATCGGACATCCATCTCTCTGCCGCTACTTTCTACAATTTCTCCCCTACTTCCAATCTGACAACTCTCTCCCCCTCTCTCTTGTCCTTTGATGACCTTATGTGGATGACCTGAATGTTATTGTTCTTGCTATCTTTACTGTCTGCTTCCACTTGTCCTTCTTCTCTTGCACCTTCAACTTGCAATCATCTTTCCCGCGTCTTCAGGCTCGGTTGTTGACCGTGTTCTACCTAGAGCCTACAGCATACATTAGCATTGCACCCGCCGCACGCAACGACTTTCTACGACCCGTTACGACTCGATTCTAATCCACTTTGCCCGCCTCGTGTCGTTGTCGCAGCACACCAATTTTCTCTTTTGTGCCTAGCATCCCCGAAGACACTCGACGTTGGATGCTGGACTGTCACGTCGTTTTCTCTCTCCGCTTTGCTTATCACGACTTGAAACGAGACCCATGATTGTGTGCTTCTGAATCGGCTGAGCGTTTTCCCCTCTAAACCATACGCAAGCGCTTGTTGTCTATCTATCTTCCCTGGGCTTGCTTGTGAGAATCAAAATCCTCCCACGTCTTCGGATCTAGATTTCTGTCCGCAAAGCCTCTGCATAGCGATTTCCTTGGTCTCCGCCAGTGGTCTCATCTAGCGTCTTATGGTTACGATTGCCCACGAGCCTGCCACGATTGCACATTATCGCATGTCCTGCATTCCCTGCTAAAGCTATTTCATCTACCCACTTGCATTGACACTTGACTCGGTGTGTTTATCTGTTGCAGTCCCCGCACAAGTTTATCCTGAGAGACTCGCCCCGGATACATTGCACATTCAAGCAGGACCGAGCTCAGTGCCCGAAGTGCCGACTGATCACAGAACCCAATTCATTGAAGAATAAACGAACGCTAAGAAAGAGAACACAGACAAGGTTTTCTCTTTCACTTGCTCGGTACGCCGGACAGATCTTATAGTCCGACGTTCCACCGCACCTCCTCACTACCATTATTAGAACTGTTACCCCCGTCAACCGAAAAGCTGGAGCTACCGTCGATCTCGCAGGTCCACACCAGAGGTCCTGTTGACATCCCTTGGTATAACCACCACGCCGCAGAGAGACCTCTGTTGTCTGGTGACAAGCTTCCGGCTCTCAGTCTCCCTACGGCCTCGCAGGCCATCTCGGGCCAGTCCTATCGGGCGAGCTACGACGACGCCTCCGCCGCCGCCCTGGGGTCCAACAACACCAGCGCACGTACCAGTCTATCGGGTTCCGCGCCCGGGGGTAGTGATACCCGAAGCCCGCCAACATCCTCGACCGACCTCACAACGGCGGCAAGCCAAGGTCGTGTTTCGCTGGACGGCTCTGCACCCCAAGAGTACTCGCTCGCGCAGAATCAGGTTAGCGATAGTTACTACCAGAATCCAGCACCGATCAGCAGCATGAACCAGACGCAACCATACATGGACGTTCATTCTTCGCATTTGTCATCTGGCCAGCCTTATGCCTCGCATGCTGCCACCGCTGGGGGTATTGCTCACTACCCGCAATACCACCAGCAGCCGCCGGTTCTGCAGCCAGCATCCACGACATATGGGCCGGCCAGCTCCTACGCCCCGTATGCCTATCCAGGCGGCGTAAATTCATCCCAGCCTGGCCTCCAGCCCCCAACGACATCTCTGAGTGGCCAGGTTCCGGCTCAATTGCTGCCCCTCCCCGGTAAGTCATTCTCGCGGCTGCCTTTGACCGTACATACAGAGACTCTAACCGATCCCGTCGAACCAGCAGTGACAAGCCATGCGGTGGCAACTCAAAACTATGGCAATTCAACCGGCGCCCCTGCGCAGGGCTTCGTGTACGATCTCACCGGCCAGATCGCTCCGCCGGGATCGAAGCCACGCGTGACCGCCACACTGTGGGAGGATGAGGGAAGCCTCTGCTATCAGGTTGAAGCCAAAGGAGTCTGTGTTGCTCGACGTGAAGGTGAGCTGGAGCACATCGTAGTCGGTCTGGTGAATACAAAGAACCTCATCTTTGGCTAACCCTGCTCTACAGACAACTCAATGATCAATGGCACGAAGCTTCTGAATGTGGCGGGGATGACACGCGGCCGTCGTGATGGTATTCTGAAAAGCGAAAAGATCCGTCATGTCGTCAAGATTGGCCCCATGCACCTCAAGGGCGTTTGGTACGATAATCTTGCTCTAGAAACTCAGCTCGAGCCATTACGTGAACGCTGACCACCTCTGGAAATAGGATTCCTTTTGAGCGGGCCCTCGAGTTCGCTAACAAGGAGAAGATTACAGACTTGCTGTATCCGTTGTTTGTTCACAACATTGGGGGACTGTTGTATCATCCGACAAACACAAGCAGAACTAATCTAGTTGTGCAAGAATCTCAGCAGCGGCGCATGGAGGGTTCTCAAGCAGCCGCACGTACGTCTCAGGGGCCTCAGCCGCCTACTTTGCATCATCATCATCATTCTCTGCAAGCTGGTGTGCCGTCGCACATGACTCAACCACCCACAGTGGCCTCGCAACAAGGGGGGAGGCCGGGGCTTGATCGGGCTCATACTTTCCCCACTCCTCCTGCGAGTGCCTCGAGTCTCATGGGTATTACCAACTCCAACACCTCATACGACTGGAACAACCAGGGAATGCCATCAGGTGTGCCCAACTCTCAGCCTCTCTCCATCGACACGGCTTTGAGCAACGCCCGCTCAATGCCAACCACACCAGCTACCACTCCACCAGGGAATAACATGCAAGGAATGCAATCGTTTCAGGGTCAGCCAGGCTATGACTCCAAGCCTTATTACTCTGCGGCGCCGCCCTCTCACCCTCACTATGCATCGCAACCGAGTGGCATGGCACCCTACGGGCAGACGATGTCCTCTACCCCTTATCTGAAGAGTGAACCGTACTTGAAGAGCGAGCCATATCTCAAGAGTGAGCCATATCTGAAGAGTGAGATGGGTCCGCCCTCGAGCCGTACGCCGGGCGTACAGCCGGAAGGAGAGTCGACTGATGTCAAGCCCGAAAGGTATACCCAGAGCAATGGGCATGTGACCAGCGCTGGAAATGAATCGGTTGCGGAGCATGAGTCGGAATACGTGCAGCATGATAATTCCGGCTACAATACCAGCCGCGGTTCCTACACCTATACCACCAATCCATCTGTGGGCAGCCTGGCCGGAGACCATTCTCAGCTCACACCCGAGATCACTGGCTCTCCTACACAGCAGAATGGCTCCGGAAGAATGACCCCGCGCACCAGTGGTGGTCCTCCGCCATGGGGTTCTGGGTACAGTACCCCCCCGCGCCCTGCGGCTGCCAGTAGTCTCTACAACATTGTCAGCGACACGCGCGGAACGTCTAACAACGGTGCCACCTCGGACAATTACTCAGTCCCTAACCCAACCTCGGGATATTCAAATGGTCTCAATGGTTCGATCAGTTCCACCAAGCGGATGAGGGAAGATGACGAGGTGGACCGAATTGCCCGCCCTGACAGTCGGGGCCCCGACTTTGAGAGCAAGCGGCGCAAGACGCTTAGCGAGACCTCTGTCGGAGGGCCTGTTGGCGGTGTTGCTCTTGGATTGCAGCCAATGAAGGCAGGGGGTGTCATGTCTCGTCGTCGGTGACCGGTGTGGGCCCTGAAGGGAGACAACCGCGAATAAAAGGGAAAGGGAAAATGAAAGAAAAAAAAAAAAACAATCACGAAAAGCACAATCTTTTCCTTAGAGAAAAGACAAAATGTTTTCTTTGAAGGGTCTCACTAATGGCGTGTACTATGGGGATTTCGCTATTCTTCGCCTTTATAATAGACCTTCTCTTCGGCGTGGTTGCTCTGAGTTTGCACCACCATTTGTTGGGGTCTCTCTCTGCCACCACCGAAGGAGCATTTATCCGGCTTGTTGAGTGTCTGCTGTGACAACCTGTACCCGACTGGGCCCAGGTAATGATTCGGCAGGCTAGGGGGGATTATGCATGCATTTGTGGGCCTTCGTCGAGACCCCAATTTTCAATCATTTAATGTCTTTTGTCTGGAAGGTTTACGCATGAGGTTCTTGCATAGTGGTTTGCCGCGGAAAACAGTCATCATGGGGACTGTGTCTGTGCGGATTCGGAGGGCAATAGGGATGGTCAGCGTTCTGGTGTGTGGTTTTTGGTCATTGTGTTGGTTTGCGCATTGTTTCTGACCGGCTATATTTAACGACCATGATGTCACGAATTTCCTATGACGAGAATCTTGGATTATACTGTTTGTGGCTCAGCCCTTTTTTATCTGTTTTCTTCGTTCTTTCTCTCCATTCCTGCATCTCCAGGGACTCAGCCGACCGGAGTCGGTTCCTGGTGTTCATGTTTTGCGCATTTGTTTATCTTACATGTATGGGCATCTAAAACTTGATGGGTTTCCATTTCCAGCCTTTGATTGTAGTTCCTTGGGGTTCGAGTATAGCTTGTTGAGTTGAGTAGCTTGGTAAGGGAGAGACCGATGGACAACGTAGGGCCCAGAGGCCTGAGGCAATATGTCACGTGCAAGCGGACGACATAATGACATGTGACACGGTCTTGAGAAGCGGTGGTCGGGGCAGCAAGAACCCTACTTGCTGCAGGCGGCGCAGCAAAAGCCTGGGAGCTTGCCACGTGTGGCGGAAAGTCCATGAGGAAGACGTCTCTTCTTCTGCTGCATGTTCTCCTGGGCGGAAATAGCTACTGCACCCAGCATATGGGCGAAAAAATTGCACTGGTCACGCTGGCTGGACCCATCCGACTGCTTATGCAGTGAGAGGTATGTGCTTCTGAACATTTAGGCTACCAGTACAAGATGATTGCTAGGTATTGCAACTACATACATCAACCGGTGTGCGGCGACTGCGCCGCCCAATGTACAGTACATGTACAGTGTAGTGATGATACATGGGTGGAAGTGAAAAGTGAAGTATAGTATGCACCGCACGTCCATATCATTCGTACATGCAGGGGAAACTGAACGAAAAGAGATGTGTGAACTGCTCGATAGATTCACCAATGTCATGAAATCGTGAGTAGGCCGAGAGAAGAAAAGAATACAAGATGGTGAGTGTACTTCGGACAAGAGATGAAGGAAGAGGAAGAAGTGGAGGAAGAAACAACTGCTGCGTGTACCCTGACATTCCACCTGAGATTAGTAAAAAAAAAAAAAAAAAAGTAAAAAGAAAGAAAAAAAGGACCTGCCATAACGCAGCGCATGAAAGGATTCTGTTGCGCAGAACGCCCCGGTCGCGCAGGTTCCGCGCTTGGATTCGATAGGTCTGCTGTAGATGCTGCTGCAAATAACTAGTCGTGACCGCCCCGATAGTGTGTCCCCGGCAAATGCTGTCAATGACGGCTCAACTTCGGATCGATCGTGGAGCTCGCATAATGCAAGTTATTCAAGGGTGTAGCATCCCCGGCTCGGGAAGCTTATTCAGTCTCTCTGGCGAGCTCTTCATCTTGCCGCATCTGCTACAATTGTCTTTGGATCTCTTTGGCTTTTCTGACTCCGAAGCCGTCCGTGTAGATCTCCCTCACTGATTCCAGGGGCATATTGTGCACTTCGGCATAGCAGAAGACCACAAAGAGCCATCCCAGGAAGCATATCCCTGCGTAGAAGCTAAAGGCTCCGCTTGGGGTCATGCCTTTCATCATTGACAGAAACGTCGATGAGATGATAATGTTACAGCCCCAGCATGTAACAGTGTTGACCATGGTCCCGAGAGCCCGCACCTCTAGCGGCAAGAACTCGGTACCGACCCATGAGATGGGAGCGACGCCGGCGGAATAGAAGGCAATGTAGAAGATGAGGGCAACCAGCAGGACGATACTTGCCCAGGTCATCTCACGAGGGCCGGAAAAGCTGAGGTCCGAGTTGACAGGGATCCAATGGAAGACAACGGCAACGACAACTAGCGAGAGAGACTATAGATGGCTTGACGTCAGGAACGCAAGAAGATACGCAAAAGTGAAGTCAGCAAAAAGTACTGCTTACCATCCCTAGAAGTGTGACCAGCAGCATTGATCGTCGGCCAAATCGATCAATGAAGGCGAAGTTGGGAAAGCCGAAGATGAAATTTGTTGCCCCAACCACAATGGATACGGCCGTTGCTTGGTTGAAACCAACCAGGGAGAAAAGTGTGGCAGAGTAGTACATCAACGTGTTGAATCCTCCGAGTTGTGAGACTAACGTGCGTCAGCGTGGACTTTCCAACGCCAGGAGACAAGAGAAGGATGTACCGGCCATAACAGAACAGGCAGTGATCAAGGCGCGCAAGTTTTCTCCCACGGTAAAGAGCTGCTTGGCCTGCCACCACAGACTCTTATCTGACACCGAAACCGAGGACTCTTCAATACTATGTCGAATTACCTGGATCTTGGCGGCAACCTGCTGATCCGTTGCCCGAGGGAAGATCTGCGCGATGACCTTTCTGGCTTCCTCGTCTCGGCCATGGGAGACCAGCTGTCGGGGAGTCTCAGGGCAGAGTGGCATTGTAGCCGCGAGGACAACAGCCGGCACAGCACCGATAGCAATGGTGTATCGCCATCCTTGGGAGACGTTGGTAAACGCAGCTCCGAGGGCATAGGAAATGAGTTGTCCAAATGTCACACAGATGTTGTCAAACACGATCATTCGACCGCGATACCGGGCCGGAGCCATCTCTCCAATGTAGAGAGGCACGATCATGGCTGCCTCACCTACACCAAAGCCAACGATCAATCGACCAACCACCATCTGTGCCAGAGAAAATGATGCAGCTTGCAAGACCGTCCCCACGAAGAAGACAGCGCAGCCAACGTAGATGGCTAGCTTGCGCCCATACTTGTCGGACGTCAAGCCAGCGAGGACCGCGCCGATGAGGGCCCCTCCAGAGGTGATAGAAGTAATCAACTCCTGATCACTGGACGATAGTGTCTGGCCCAAATCATCTCCCAGATTGACAAGCACGGCCGAGATGACACCAGTATCGTATCCTGCAATATCCCCGATAAGAAGTGGTCAGTACATCTGCTGAACGCAAGGGGGGCCAAGCTCAGGAGAGGGAAACAATTCCATTGCTGCCATTGCCGAACAACACGACGGGATACTGGATATCATGCTTACCGAAGAGGAATCCCCCCATAGAGACAGTGCACGCTATCAACCAGATAGCTTTGCCCGGCAGCGTTGTCTCAATAGAGTCATCTAGGCCGTTACGGACCACCAGGTTCTCGTCATGAAACACATGTGGCTTCAACTCGTCGTTTGATGACTTTTTAGGAAGTTCTTCGGCGGCAGCCATGGTAGAATGAGGGTAAAGTAGAACACTGTGTGCTCCTGAGTAGTCTAGGTTGAACAATCCCAACGGATCAATCTACATTCGGCGCAGATATTGACCAGAAATAGGAATAGACCAGATTGACGAAATCCCCGGCCTTATTTACGCTGAGCATCGTTAGCTAGTCGTGAGGGGGCAGCGACACCCTTGACAGTACCCATGTTCACTCCCCCTCAGATGGACATAGTTTCGGGTTTTGCTTCATGGCTCGGCACAATTCCATGGTCGACAGAATACCCCAGATTTCCCCAGATGCCTGTTATCTGCTCTATATCGCGGCGACTTGATGCGCTGCTTCGCCAACCAGAGTCATAGTTCTCAAATGCCGTCTGGATCCTCTTTGTCGATCAAGGACTTTGGTGGACCAGGGAGACAATAACCGGGACTGGGCCTCGACCAAGGCTATGCCTCCCGCTCTTGAAGAAACCGGCCTCGGTGGATTGGTTTTGATTCGTTGTTTGAGTTCAACAAGGCTTTTTATCCCGGAGTGTGTTAAATTCAAGGGGAAATTCTTCCCGCTCTTGCTGGTTGCCACAAAGGGTAGTTTTCCCCGACCTGCTGCTTGCGTCCGGGAACGATGGCGATGATATTAGGTAAAAGTGAAGGTGGAGAAGAAAAGAGGAGAAAGTAGATGATGACATGGTCATCTACCCCATCACAAGCGATACCCTTATGGTACTCATCCATGGTCTCACTGTCCGGGCAAGTCGGTCTCTGATTTCAGCAGGATGCTCAGCACCTCGTCGGATACTCAAAACTGTGGAATGCCACTTCTTACTTCTTCTGAGATTACAAGTAGCACCTCCCAGCACCCTGACAAGAAAATCAGCTGGCATACAATCTGACTCGGGGGGCTTGATCTTCGCAGACAACTAGTCTCCCCTTGGGGTTTGATCACCCTTTCTTCATTTTACAGACCTTCTTCAACCGAGAAGAACTGTGAGAACCATGGCCACCGATATGTTGTCTGTGTTCAGCGTTGCGCCATATGCTTTTGCGTTCGGGCTGGTAGGCATCTCGTATTTTTTTATTTGGCCATTTATGCAGTACCTCCGCGATCCGAAAGGTAGGCATCAGGGACACAAAACTCGTCGAGGCTCTTAACCGCTAACCTCTTCAAAGGGCTGCGGAAATATCCTAATCTGACTCCCATCTCGGGGATGTCTGCAATCCCCTTCATGTTCATGGCTTCACGTGGATTCCGCTCTCGCGAGCTGATGGAGCTACACCGGGAGAAGCCCGTTATCCGCACGGGCCCTAATATGCTGTCATACGGAGACGTGCGCGCCGTCAAGGACATCTATGGACACAACACCAAGTGCATCAAGGACCCGTCGTACGTCATCACGGCAGGCACTCATTACCATTTGGCCGATGTCGTGGACAAGCCAGATCACGCTCGGAAGCGCAAAGTCCTGTCTTCGGCATATGCTTTGAAGAATTTGGAGACATGGGAGCACAAGGTCAGCGACAAGTGCGAGAAGGTGGTCGCACACTTTGACCGTGTGTGTACGGCAGCTCCGTCCGCAGCAGTGGCAGCGGGAAAGCAAGCTCCCGATCGAGCTGACTTGACTCTGGATTTCCGGGCGTGGACAAACTTTTTCACTTTAGACGCCATTGCCGACATTGGTCTGTCAGAGAAGCTGGGCTTCCTAGATCAAGGACATGATCTCTGCGTGGCGGAGCGCAAGGATGGTAGCACGTATGAGGTGTCCCTGCGTAAGGCTCTCTACCCTACAGCGCGGAAACAATCACTCATCCTCTGGAACTACGAGTGGTATCCGACCCTCAACCGGCTGGTGAACGTGATTCCGTATTTCAAGCGCATGCAGCAGTCCTCCGATCACTGGGACAACATCATCTGGCGTCGCGGAACCGAGCGACTGCGACGGTACGAAGAAGGCGAGCGACTAGATGACTTCTTTCAAGCATTGATGGAGGACAAGAACGGCCGTGCCAACCAACTCGAGTGGGGCGAGGTGCTGGCAGAGGTCAACATCATGATGAACGCGGGCAGTGTGACCACCGCCATCGCCATCACCAACGTGATGTACCAGCTGCTGAAGAACCCCGAATGTCTGCAGAAGCTGCGAGCTGAAGTGGATGCCGTCCTTGACCCGGACGAGATCATTGCGCCATACGACAAAGTGAAGCACCTGCCTTATCTACGGGCATGTCTGGACGAGTCGCTCCGTATCTTCCCACCTACTTCTCACGGATTGCCGCGCGAAACGCCACCGGAGGGAATGGAGATCCTTGGCCAGTGGGTCCCAGGCAACACCTCCGTCAGCGTGTCAGCATTTGTGGCTCATCGAGACGAGAGAGCATTCCGCAAACCCGACAAGTACATCCCGGAGCGCTGGTTGGGCGAGGAAGGGAAAGCATTGCAGCCGTACTTCATTGCCTTCTCAGCTGGCGCCCGTTCATGCATTGGACGCAACATCTCGTACCTAGAGCAGGCCAAGATTCTAGCGACCTTGGTACGCCGGTATGAGTTCGCTCTGCCGTCTCCGGAGTGGGAACTGCAGCGAGAGGAGACGATGAATCTTATTTTGGGTGATATGCCTGTGCAGATTTGGCGGCGAGAAGTACCGATGGATGACTCGTAGTCTTGGCTTTCTGCTCCAACTGTTTTACGTCTTCTCACATTACCTTTTCACCTTAGATTTCGAGGCATAAGGCATAGAATGATTCAATTGATGACTGCCAGTGATGACGTTTATATTTTGTTGCTTGCCCCCACACAAACCTATTGCATAGATTGATCACAGTGTATCTACTGGAAATCGAAGATCAATTCCTGCAGTAACCCTTCTATGCCTAGGTGGTTATGCACCAGTACAGTACATACCCGAGCGAGACAGGTCAGTTGGAGAATGACCTGTTGTGTAATCTTTGTTCGAGAGATCGACGTGCACGGACATAGCTCAATGCCACAGTATTCTGCATGTAATATGCATGGGAGGATTTGCAAGAGTTCCCCGTGGAGATGATGATGGATGGATGGATGGTGGGAGGAAGCGTTGAATGAACTTGGAGCCTGAAGGGGAGAAAGTGTCCGAGGTAAAGAGGGTCTGTCCCAATGGGGTAAATAACTGGCGCGGGTACGTAGAGGCCAGGGGAGGAAATATTGTCCGTGAGCGGGAAATATCTCCCTTTCCTTTACGGAGATAATACTTCCACAATGGAGTGGAAGTGGAAGTGTCATCGTTCTCAAACACCAGCAGGGGCAACTCCTGCTCTCCAAACCCCCACCTGCAAGCCTCCTTGTTTTCATTTTTGGATATCTCTGGCCTCCCCCGCCTCTCCCCCGCCTTTCGCCAATTCCCCCTCGCCTCTCCCCACACCTCTACCTCTCCGCTCCGCCCCGTCTACAGATGGAGAAAGGCTGTCAAATGCCGACCCGGCCTACAAGTAACAACTATCCACTCCTACTCATAGACCTACAGTACCAATCCAAGCCAGTAGGATGGCTTGGGTAAGATTTGGCTGCGGTGAGGCTTTTAAGAAAGCATTGTTTCCCACCTTGTGAACCATCTTGATCAGACACCATCATCCATCACCTTCCACTCACCCAGCATGAGTGCCCCATGGCATCTCACACCTGAAGACTTGCATCGGCTGGCCAGGTGTTTGACCCCTGCTGGGATCGCCGACTATGCCGCCTTGACGGTCCTATCGATGGCCGCTGCTACCTATCTATCTCGTGGTGTGCTCTGGGATCGGCCTGACCCCTACCGTCATTTGCTCTATGAGCGTCCTCAACTGAAAATGGGCGGTGCATCCGGCACCAACGCACATCAAGAAACACGCAATATTGCCCAGAAGCTCGCTGAGGCAGACAAAAACATTGTCATCTTCTGGGGCTCCCAGTCGGGGACTGCAGAGGGTTTTGCTCATCGCCTACCACGCGAGATCGCCTTGCGCTTCCAGCAGTCCACCATGACGGCAGATCTGTCAGATTATGACCCAGAATCAATCCGCGGGATTCCAAACTCCAAAATAGCCATGTTTCTGCTTTCTACATATGGAGAGGGGGATCCTAGTGACAACACAGCGGAGTTTTGGGATTGGATCCAGAAGGCTCCCGATGGATCACTCTCCAATCTCCGCTACTGCGCCTTCGGGCTGGGCAACAGCAACTACAAGTTCTACAACCGAGTCGTTGACGTGGTTGTCCAGGCTTTGGATCAGCGCGGTGCTCGATCATTGCTGTCTGTAGGCAGAGCCAATGATGCTGAAGGTACCACGCAAGAGGACTTTATCAGCTGGAAGGACGACCTCTTCGCTGCCTGCCGCACCCAGCTGGGCTTTGAGGAAGGCGAAGCTCAATACCTACCCACATTGACAGTGGACGAAGATGAATCACTGGAGCCCATCGACCTCCATCATGGTGTACCAGATGCTCGCGATCCTTCAGGCAAGATGTCTGCTCAGTGCTCCGCCATACGCGCCCTCCCTGTGTCCAGCGCGCGGCAGCTTTTCTCGACGGCGGACCGCCATTGCCTGCATTTGGACCTAGACCTAACTCGTCAGCCAGAGCTTACCTACAAAACTGGTGACCACCTAGCCATATGGCCTGGCAACCCTGACGTCGAGGTCGAGCGTCTACTACAAGTGCTGGGCCGCACGGGCCGTCGCCATGTGCCCATTGTAATCCGATCCGTGGACGCAGCCACCAAAGTCAAGATCCCCGCGCCTACGACCCCCGCTGCGCTCTTTCGCTATTACCTTGAGATCGGAGCGCCGGTCAACCGAGACCAGGTTCTGGGGCTGGCTCCGTTTGCTCCCACGCCAGAAGCCAAGACGTTTTTGCTTCGCCTTGGCCAAGACAAGGCCGCATACGCTGAATACCTTCGTCGCGCCCATGTCAATCTTGGCCGTCTTCTTCAGCTGGCCGCTCCCGGTCAGATCTGGACGCAACTGCCCCTGTCATATCTTGTTGAAACCATGTCCCCGATCCAGCCCCGCTACTACTCAATCTCATCAAGTAGTGTTCTCTCCCCTCGCAAACCCTCCATCACCGTCCTCGTCGCCTCAAGCCCTGTTCCCGAGAACCCCACAGAACTCATTCATGGCGTGACCTCCAACTACCTCCTCGCCTTGTCGGAGCACTATCGCTTCGCTGCAACCAGTGCCGACCCTCACGGCCTCACCTATTACCTCCCCGGCCCTAGCGACGCGCTCGAGGGCGGCCAAGTCCTCGCTCACCTCCGCAAGAGCAAATTCAAGCTACCTCGCCTAGCCAACTGTCCGCTCATCATGGTTGCCGCCGGAACGGGCTTGGCCCCTTTCCGGGCCTTTATCGCCGAGCGCCGTCAGCTGCAGCAGGTCGGCCGTCTTGTCGGGGAGATGATCCTATTCTTCGGCTGCCGGCGGCCCGATGACTTCATCTATCGCGAAGAGCTGCAAACTCTCCAAACCGCATTGAGTGACCGTCTCCGCATTGTGACGGCTTTCTCCCGGCACGAGGAGACGCCCCGCCAATACGTTCAAGATCGGGTCGGGGAGCACGGCGAAGACGTGATCAGGCTGATCGAGGAGGGCGCGAACGTGTACATTTGCGGACGGGCAGGAATGGCGCGCGAGGTGGAGAAGACAGTCGGCCAGGCCATGCGGAAGACGAAGGGATGGAGTGATGGGGAGTGGAACGATTGGAGTAAAGCCTTCAAGAGGAAGGGGAAGTGGCAAGAAGATGTTTGGGGCTAGGTAGTTGAATCCCGTGCTCTAAGGTTCAGCAGGGTTTCCAGCTTTTGTGTGGTTATACAGATATTTTCTCATGAGTAATGGATCAGATGTAGCGTTTCGATCAAGTGAGAGAACGAGTATATTGTAGGTGGAATGAAGTTGTTGGCATTGCTTAGGGAAAGATAGACGAAAAGGCCAAACTGGCCACTTGCAACTATGAAGTGTAGTATACCCTATTCAATCCATACACCTCGCTTCATTATGTTCTCTTTGCAGGCCGATCATGTACAGCGCAAGATGAACTCAGTTTGTAGATGTGAATAGAAAGCGTGTATCTCATCTTTCAAACCATCCAACCATCTTCAAGAATTTGAATAACTTTTCGCCTTGGACAAGAAAACAGAAGAAAGGTTGAAACAAAAAATGATTCCACCAGAACGGGGGACGCAAAGGCGAGAGCAAAAGGTCTTATGATGTATACAGTGGCCAACAAACTCTTCGCGCGTATGTACTGCACCAAAAACCCGGACAAGCCCCATGGAAACGGAAACGAGAGCCCATTTATTTTCCAAACTCACATAAGCCACCGTCCACTCCAGCTATATCTGCACAGAAAAGAAGAAGGGGAGAGAGAATAAAAAAGAAAAAAAGACAAACTTCGAAAGATTCTCCAAACGGGATTCTAGAAAGCAAGAATCTATAAACTTTAAGGGATTCGTTTGGCAGCATGCGCCTGCTCAAATATCCGTTGCCAGATCGCAATCCACTGTTGCTGCTTGTAGGAAGGATAGGTGAGTTTTTGAGGCTCGCGGAAGGTCGCCTGCAGGATTTCGCGCAGACGGGCGCTGAGGAGTTTCAGCGCCAGCATGGCTTTCCAGTCGCGGATGGAGAAGCGGATGCGATTGGCGTCGATGGAGATGACGCCGGAGTACATCTAAAACTGGTGTTAATCTTCGCTCGCTCGGTGTGTATACTCAAGGTGAGGGGATAATTGGCGATGGCGTATGGCCCCATGGCAGGTAGTGGGATGATCCACAAAGGGGAGTGAGAAACGCACCTTGAATTCAGGTTCTCCGCAGAGTATGGCAATGGCAAAGTCATCGACAACGCTTGTTTCGAAAGCATTGTAATTTCGGTTACGGCCCTGCATGATGTTGTAATAAGAAAGCCATTTGAGAGGGGGCGAAGATGGGTCAGGGTTGCGGTTGACAGAAGTAGGATGAAGGGTAACGGATTGATTGTTGGCCACGTTGCGCCAGCCTTTGCCTTCACGGGTGAGCAGCTTTGGATAGAAACTCCAAGATATGACCGAGTTGACGACCGTGTCGTTAATGCTGTTGGTGTCGTATTCTTCAGGAATGACGAAGAATTGTCGATTGCGGCCGCCGTAGCGCGATCTTTCCGCGTCAGTGAGGCTTGAACCACGGTGAAGTTTGAGGGGGGAGACCGCTAGCTTACCTATTCAAAGCAGCCTTCTGTACCGGGTCGAGGGTCAAGAGACCGGCGTCAGCAATTGACACCACCAATTGCATTTTAATGTCTTCGATATTGAGCAATGTTTGTGAGCTGAGGAAGTTCTTCCGGCAGAACGCGTACTCGTTTGCACCAGGTGTGTTCCTTGTGCGTTTCCAAGAGCAGTATGCATTGTATACTGTCAGGAGGTCCGAGTCGCCTGTACAGGAAAAGGGTTCTATTAGTCTGATGTCGAGGAGCTCAGGGTACCGTGAGTAGCGTACCTTTGCGGAATGACAGTCTAGCTATATCTTTCTGCGTATTCGATCCCATCGTGTTAACGAAAGGTGACTTAGACGAAAGAATGGCTGCAATGCTGACGGTAGCATCTAAGCACCGGAAGAAGGCGCCGTGAATGATCAACTTTCCAAGGAACACGTCCAATGGTAATTTGGCCAGCTGCACTCCGAGAGGAGTCAAATTCTCTGCATTCGTCAGAGCCTTGACTTCCTTTAATGAGTCGATCGCACGGCGAATGTTCTTGGAAGATGGTGGATCGAGCGCTTCTAGTAGGGTAGGTTCCACCTCGCCCAGCTTGCATATTTTGACTCGCAGTACCAAGTCTTGGAGAGACAACCTCAACATCTCTGGCGTTTGTTGTTCCGCAAGCTGCAATCAGAAGATTAGCATGTAGAAGCTAATCTGGTTATCATGGAATACATACTACGTTGTCATGCCGATACTTGGTGAACATGTGGAAACAGATTCCGTTCTGTACTCGTCCAGCTCGTCCTCGACGTTGTTTCGCATTAGCGCGTGAGATAAATGCTTCCACAAGTCGTGAAAGTTGACGTCGCTCGTCAAACCTATTTTTCATTAGAAAGAGATCGACATGCTTGTTGCAAACTCGATACTAACCGCATGGTCTTCTCCTTGCCTGCATCGATCACAGCAGTAATATCCGGAATCGTGATACCTGGCCCTGGTTAGTACAATTACGGTAGTCAGAATCTATGACTCTTACCTGTTTCAGCTATGTTGGTGGCAATCACAATCTTTCTCATGCCCTCTGGAGGCACGACAAAGGCTTTCTCCTGGTCTTCGCTGGCAATGGAAGAGTGTAGGGCATGCACAATCCAGCCTTGCTGGAAAGTGGGATCGGAGAGGATCTCGTCGTTCAGGCGGCGGATTTCAGCCATACCGGGCATAAAGATGAGAATAGCTTTGCTGTAATGAGTCATGTCGGGTGATGTGGCGATTTTGGCGACAAGGCGCTTAATGAGTTGATAATCGAGGCGATACTCGTCGAAATTCAGGATGGTTTCACGGGTCTGCTTCGAGTACCCATCAAGCGTTGACAAAAGACCGCCGCCCGCTGCCTCGCCTTGAGCCATCTCAGACGCCAGCTCATCTGAGTCCTCGTCCAAGACACCATTCGACTCATTCTCAAGTAGTCGATAGTTAGTCATCTCAACAGCGTCTTCCAAGAACTTCATCTCTACAGGGAAAGTCCGCCCAGGTATATTCAGCACAGGGACTCCGCCCAAGTATGTCGAGAAGCGTTGTGCTTCAAGTGTAGCCGACATCAGTATCAACTTCAGGTCAGGTCTTCTCACCATCAGTCGGCGGAGAACGATGAGAAGGAAGTCACTGTCAATAGAACGCTCATGAACCTCATCAAGAACGACATGTGTGATGTCTCGGAAATCGTCCGGACGCTCCAGCATACGCACCACGACTCCCGTGGTTCTACCAAAAGTCAGTCGAAAACACTCGGCGAATTATAGGGAACAGAGACATACGCAAACACAAGCCTCGTGGCCTGGCTGACTTTGCTTTCCAGCCTGACAGCAAATCCAATAAGAGAGCGAGCTGTCCCAACGTCGTTCTTATTTTCCCCAAGCTCCTCACTAACTCGTCGAGCTAATGATATAGCGGAAATTCTGCGCGGCTCTGTGACGTAGATTTTGCAAGGGCGGCCTTGCTGCATCTCATGTTCCAATATGAATGACGGGATCTGAGTACTTTTACCACTTCCCGTCTCGCTGCAAATGATGAGCGCGCGGTGTGTATCTAGAGTGTTCAAAATCTCGTCCCGGAAATTCCAGATGGGCAAGTTCATCCTGCCCTGAACCATGTACTGGAATGATGCGGTAGAGGACTTCTCAGTCCAGATCCTCATCAGCTCCACATCAGGCTCTGAGCCATCCCTGGCGCCGGCTCCACGGACGGGAGACTCAGGCTTGCTGGAAGTTCCGTTCCTGCGCCGGAAATTATCTGACAGGACAACGTCATCTTCAAATGTGCCATGATTTTCCTGAAGTAGCTTTTTCAAACTCTTCACCGTTTCCTTATCAGCTTCATCTTCTTGCAACTTCTTTGCGTTGGCGAATTCTGTATAAAGATCTCGCCATACGGCAGGAAGACGCAGATAAGCTTTGCCCTCTTTGGAGGTCTGAGGAAACAGAATGAAAAGAGCCAGGGTTGAGACAAACGCTTCAGCTTGCTGCGGTGTGGGGGTTGCCACTTTATCCATTGAGACGAACGTGGCATATGAGTTCGAATTGTGTGTAGTACTTTCCCATTGGAATGGGAAGGGGATCTCTTGGGGTTTAGACCACCGCACTTCAACCGCGTGTCGATTCATATGCGATGATGACGAGCAGTCTTTGTACGTTACTTTGCATCCGGTGTCTCTGAAAGCATTTCGTAAACCGGCTTATCCCATCATCCAGGTCCATGAAGAAGAGCGCATGAACTTACCTTGCCTTGCAGGTCTCCTCCAAGACTCGTCGAGGGCTGAGTCCAGACCATTTTCCAAAGTCGCGAATTCCAATCGCAGCCTTGTTCAGCTCTTCCGTAATCACACCCAATTCCAGAGTGGGTTCTTCAGATCCAAACATGTCACCTAGTAAATCTGCGTCTTCTCCGTTACTGTCCAGCGGTGCTGCATCGCCATCTAGCTCTGCCTTCTTTTCCTCCGATTGCTCTTTTTCGGTGACCTCTTCGGCCGGAACCTTCTCTTCGGGCTCGGTTCGGCGAGCAAAAGCTGCTTCCTTTCGCAAGTCGTCAAGCTTTTCCCTCCACCTGTACTCGGCCTCATGCCGGTCAAAGAGCACATCATTTTCAATACTGGCAATTTTGCGTTGCACTTTCGCTGCCTGCGGGTCCTGACTATCAGTTGCAGTAGATTTACGGCTTCCCTTTTTGCCTTTCTTGGGCTGGTCGAAAAGTTCTGGCCGCAACTCGTAAAGCCGGGTTTGCAGCTCCAGATACTTGGGGGTCAAAGTATCAGGATCGAGGGAGCTGTCCGAATCATAGGCATACAATTGCGGGGGACTTGATCCTTTTACAACGCTCTTAGGCTTCCGCGCTCTGCTATCATTTTGAGTCTGTGCTGGGGTAGAAGCTTGTGATGGCTCACGATCTGGTGCCAGTTAGCCATCCGATCCTTACGCGATACCAAGCGTCTAAGGTTACCAGTGATCCAAGAGATTTTCTTATCGAGCTCGCTTCGTTGTTGGGTATTAGTCTGGGTGTAAGAAGGTAGATCTTTGGGGTCGCAGTGCAGGGCCAGCCAATCTAGAGCCTCGTCCAGGTTGCAGACCACCTCTTTGTTTGTGGAAGTGAAATTACCGGGGAAATACAGCAGTAGATGCTTTAAGGCCTCATCAACTTTCTCTTCTGAAAAGCCGAGTTTAACAAGGGTCTCCTTGAGTGTCCACAGTCTCATATACAACTCTTCTTCCGGGATGGGCTTCTTCGAGCTGGAATCCCGGCTTGGAACGGGGTTGAGCTCGCGCTCCTCGGTCTCGACCAGGCTCAATATGGTATTCAAAACGTCCGAGGGCAGCCATTCCAAGAGATTGATCGAGGCGGCTTGTTGCCGAAGTACCCTCCGCTCGGTGTCCAGCTTAGTAACCTGTCTGGCTGCGTCATTCCTGCATTTCGATGCGTATTTTTCCACGAGGAGCTGCAGCTCAGCTTCCTCCAAGTGCTTCTCCAATTCTTCGGGGGTATAGTCCTGGAGCGAAGGTGCCTTGTCCTTGTCGCTGTTTGTGGTCGCTTGCTGGTCTTCGGCGGGAGTAGGACGGTCACTTTCCGATACGGATTTGGATTCCACAGTGGAGGGCGGTAGTGAAGGTTCTGTAGATTTGGGCTTAGAGGGTACTGAGACCGTTGCGAAACCTCGAGCCGGATTAGAAACAGCTTTCTTTTTTTTCCTATTATTGGGCGGCATGATGGTGGGTGGGTGAGGGGGAACGGAGGGGAAGCGGGCGAGCGAAAGAGAGCGAAAGAGAGCGAGAGAGAGAGAGAGAGAGAGAGGGAGGGAGGAACGGAGAGAGGTCAGTCGGTCAATGGGATGGCGATTTGGTTCTGTTGTTCGGCTGGAGTTTGGAGAAATTAGTTTAAGGTTAAGATTAGTCCAAGCACATATTTTGAATAGTGAGTCGAGACAGAAAGGTTGGAAAGAGAGATATCGTCATAGCCTTGTCCGGTCGGGAGGGACTGACTGACTGACTGCGCGCACAAGAGTTGGAGAGTAGGAAGTTACCAAGGTAGTTACTATAGTACTGTAACAGTACTTACTGTACGGGAGGGCTGGCTCCCCTCCCGAGTCCCTCCCCTCCCCCTCCCCACAACCGCCGCAAAACTTTTATGACAACATCATCGGTCCCGTTCGTTTGTGCGTGTGTCTGCCCATTGTCTTGTCACGCCGGCATGCTCCAGTCCACCACATAACATGGACGACTTCCCATGGGAACAGGTGGATTCCGGCAACCTGGAGAGTTTGCAGGTCGTTCTCTTTTCAAGTTCGACTACTCGCAGAATCCGTGCTCTCCAGGAGCTCCGCGATAGAATTGGTCAGTGTTGCCAGTCCTCTCGTCCTCTCGGCAAAAGCCCAGCCCAACCTCCAGTCCAGCTCTGTCCATTCCTTCACCACGTCTGCTCTATGGAGATGCTAATTGTGCGCTTTCGCTTCATCAGCTTCTACATTACCCTCTGAAATCCGTCAGCCTATCATTGGCCTTCTATTCACAACTTACCCTCGCTATGTCGACCGTCCCTCTCGTCAGGCCGTTCAGCAATGCCTCCGCGAGCTGCTCAAGGCTCCGGTCCCGACCGAAGACCTAAAATACTTCACCCAGAAATTGCAGAATGAGGCTACGAAACCACTGGCTCCCGGTCCGGCTTTGGTTCTAGTCGAATGGTGCTCGATTGTGCTACAAATTGTGGCTGAAGATCCCGCGGCGCCGCTTTCTGCCGCTCTGGACACGATTGCGGTGGACGCCAGAGCTCTAGATACTTGTCTGGCTGCTGCTGGTTCCAAGCAGGCTGTGAAAATCTCCGCCCTTCGAGTCACTAGACGTGCGCTACGTGCAGTCTTTGGCTCCGCTACCTGGGGTGAGGATGCAATTCGTCAGTCTGTTCAGCGATTGACCAGCGACGCTACCGCGGGTCAAAAGAATGCACCTTTCCTTGGCGTCATCTCCGGGGTCTGCGCTCGTCTTCCGACCAGGAAGCCGATCCTGGAGGAGCAAAAGAAATCCATCATCGCCTTCTACACCAAAGAACTAGTCGGTTCCAAGTCCGCTCCGCCTTCGCATATCGCCGATGCATTGGGTGACTTCTTCGTTGCGTTTGTTACCTACGAAGATGTTGCGTCTGAGTTGACGCCGCCCTTTGAGAAGGCCATGCTGCGGTCCCCCGAAGTGGTATTCAGCAGCTTGCTTCCATCTCTCTGCTCCTCCCTGCCAGATGATTTTGATCTTGCGGAGCTTCTACATACTCGACTCTTGAAGCATTTGTTGTCGAGTATGAAGTCAGCCAACCCCGCAATCAGACAAGGCGCCGTCCGTTCCTTTGAAGCACTGCTTTCGAAGTCAAAGAGTGACACCCTTTTGCTCAAGGTCACCAGCGAAGTCGTTGGTCCTCTCAAGACTCAAAAAATCACCAATCCGGAACAACGTGCCGTGTACGCTCAAGCCATTGCTGCTATCCTGCCTTCCGTCGATATATCAAAAGAAGTGGTCCAAGGTCTTGTCCCTGTTTTCTCGCGTGAATCCAATGAAGCCGCCTTGGAACAGGAGATCAAATCGTTCTGCAAGCATCTGACATTCCTTGTACACTCCAAGGTCAAGGTCAACGACGATGTCATCGGCGCAATTGTGAAAGGGTCTTCCGACAAGCGCGTACCGTTCAAGAAGCTTTGGCAGCTCAATGTCAGTGAGGTATTCTGGCAGGTAGAAGCGTCGACCTTGGCAAGCGCTGAGGTTGAACCGCTCGTCAACAAGTATCTGGGCAGGATGAAAGAACTATACAATGAGGTCTTCTCCAACCCCTTGCCTTCTGCTCAGGGTGGATCATTGTCCACAGCTCATATTTACCTTGCCCTATTAGAGCGCTCTTCTCTCCTCGCAAGCTTCGATAATGCAGCTTGGGACGAGACTATCGCACAGGCGATGGTGCTCAGCCCCAAGCCGTCATTCTTGCTTAACCCCAAGGCATATTCTAAGCTGGCTTCTCAAGCTGAGATCCAGTGGGTTGTGAGAGCACTTACTGCAGTCACCACTAGCTCCAAGTTCGATGGCGCCGAAGATGCAGCTAAGACTGCATGGGCCCAGGCTTTCATTTACAGCATCACTGCCCCTGCACTTCACACTAGCTTCCGTGATGAATCTGCTCGTGCACTGACGGAGGTCTACTTGAAGAATGTGGCTGGCACCAGCCGGGTCATCATTAATGGCTTATGGGCTTGGATTCTTGCTTTCAGAACAGGCGAGAAGGAATCCGCGCCCATCTCTGCGGGTCCCGAAAGCGAAAGACACCTTCATCTCGTTCTAAAGGCCATTTGCCCGCCCTCGTCTACCTTGCAAGCGGTGGAACACAACGCAGCCGATCTGAAGAGCCAGCTTGTTGATTTGCTTCTCCTTTCTCGACCTGAATTGATCCCGAATGCGTCTTGGATCTCCCTGTGTCTCAGAACAGGTACCGATCCGGGTGATCTGGTGCGCGAGTTTGCAGATGACTGTTTGAAGCAATTGACCCGCGTGCAAGGGGTAAGCATGGCCCTGGTTCTTCTATGATTGGTTACTAACAGCTGGTAGGATCCCGTTCAATCCAAAATCCCTCGACTGAATGCCGCTATCTGGAGCGCGGCCGGCGAACTGAGCTTTGTAGCCCCCGATGCTATGGTACCTCGACTTGTCGCTCAAATTCGGGAGGACTTGGATGTGTCTCGTGTTTCCAAGTTCACTCCAACTGATGTCGCCATCGCACGCACACCTGAGGGTACTATGTTCGTCGATGTCCTTAGCACTAAATCAAAGCCAGCCTTCGACAAGAACAACAAGGACTATAATATCCTCAAGTGGGAAGAAGAACTACGTGTGCAATTGGCGGAGAAGAAAGGCCAGAAGCCGAAGAAGCTTACTGCTGATGAGCAGGCAAAGGTCAAAGCTCAGCTTGCCAAGGAGTCCAAGATCCGTGAGGAGGTCCTTGAAGAAATCAAGAAGATCGAAAGGGGAACTGGAATTATCCAAGGCCTTGCTAGTGGCCCGGCAATTGACGCAGATGGCTGGATCAACCCTGCTGTGAGCGCCTTGCTCGCATTGGCAGAGGCTGGTGCAGGTTTGTTTGCCGGTGATGTCGTTTCCAAGGCCTATATCAAGTGTGCAGAGAAGCTTTCTTCACGGCTTGGTCCGTTGCGGCCTTTCGTGGGTATTGCAACTCTTCGCGCGATCGGCCAGACACATCTGCCTCCTGATATGGAAGCTGAGTCTCTTGGACGTAAGTCACCCTTGTCGGCACGAACTCGAATACGACTAACTAACACGCCTGTAGAACTCGTAACCAGGATTCTGTATCGATTGCGGTTCGCCTCTGAACAACGCCCTCTCGATATCTCGTCACTGGCATACGTTCTTCCCTTGCTCTTCTTGATCCTCGATAGGAACGGCATTGAGGAACAGAAGGGGGAAGAAGAAGGCGAGCAAGTTCTCCTTGCCATCGAAGTTTTGTCCTTCCATTCAAGCTCTTGTAAGACCCATGAATCGACTTGAATCCTGATTTCGTGGAACTGATTCTATATGTACAGTTACCGACGAACGCCTCCCTCGGGTTGAGGTTCTGAACCACTTGCTGTCAGCAATGCAGAGGTACACTCAACACTATAAGCTCATCAAGGACACCCTTTTCGACTTCTGCCGGTATATCTCATCCAATATCACTCAAGACGAGCTGGATGTTCTGTTGAAGGGCACAATTGTTTCTGAGGTGTCTGTTCGTACATCTGTGCTGCAAGTCATCGAAGCTGAAATCGATTTGACCGATCTCGATTTCTCGGAGCACATCTGGCTAGAATGCCATGATCATGTAGAAGAAAATGCAGAAATCGCTGAGAATATCTGGGAAGAAAACGCGCTGGAGGTTGATGACTCCTCATATGGAAAGATCATTCCCTATCTCGCCTCGAAGGATTCGCATCTCCGCGGTGCTGCTGCTCGCGCCTTGGCCCATGCTATTGAGTCAAACCCATCTATCTTCGATGAGATCGTTTCGGAGCTGCAGTCGAAGTATTCAGTCGAGATCCAGCCCAAGGTCCCTGAGAAGGACAGCTACGGAATGCCCAAGAAGATGGACATGACCGACCATTGGGAGTTCCGCAGTGGTATAGCCCTCGCGCTCGGTGCTATGACAAACTTGTTTGAGGGCGAGCAGATTGTTGGGTTCCTGCGCTTCCTGATTGAGAGGGGTCCATTGATTGACAAGAGCTCCGTGGTGAGATCCCAGATGGCGGAGAGTGGTCGATCCGTCATCGCCGCACGTGGCCAGCAGGTTGTGGAGGAGTTGATGAAACTTCTGGAAACTACATTGGAAACATCCGACAAGGGGAGCGAGACTTCTGACTTGCTCAATGAGGCTGTGGTTGTTCTGTACGGATCCTTGGCCCAGCATCTTAAAGCAGACGACCCTCGTCTACAGATTGTCCTTAAGAAACTTCTGGGCACTCTGCCTACGCCTTCGGAAAGCGTGCAGTCTGCAGTTTCTGGGTGCTTGCCACCCCTCATCCGACTTTGCGGCCCTCAGCAGAGCGGACAGTATGTCAAGGATATGCTCGATCAACTTTTACAGTCTAAGAAGTATGCTACTCAACGTGGTGCAGCCTATGGTCTCGCTGGTATTGTCAGTGGCCGGGGTATCTCCACGCTACGCGAATTCCAGGTCATGGCTCATCTACAGGATGCTTCGGAGAACAGAAAGGAGCCCCATCAGAGACAGGGTGCTTTACTGGCATATGAACTATTCGCGACCATTCTTGGTCGAACATTCGAGCCATATGTTATTCGGATTGTCCCTCAGCTCCTCGCTAGCTTCGGAGATGTGAACGCAGATGTCCGTGATGCCTGCCTCGATGCGGCCAAGGCCTGCTTCTCGAACCTCAGCTCGTATGGTGTCAAGCAGATTCTCCCGACTCTTCTTGATGGTCTCGATGACACGCAGTGGCGTAGTCAGAAGGGAGCTTGTGATCTTCTGGGTGCTATGGCTTATTTGGATCCCCAGCAGCTGGCGGCCAGTCTGCCTGACATTATACCCCCGCTAACAGTTGTCCTAAATGACACGCACAAGGAGGTGCGTAATGCAGCCAACCGCAGCTTGCAGCGCTTCGGTGAAGTTATCAGCAACCCTGAGGTTAAGAGCCTGGTCAACGTACTCCTCAAGGCGCTGAGTGACCCCACTAAATACACTGACGAAGCTCTCGACTCGCTCATCAAGGTGTCTTTCGTTCACTATTTGGATGCTCCTTCCTTGGCTCTTGTCGTTCGTATCCTCGAGCGCGGTCTCGGCGACAGGTCGAATACGAAACGCAAATCTGCCCAGATTATTGGCAGTTTGGCTCATCTTACGGAGCGCAAAGACCTCATCTCTCACCTACCGATCATCGTTTCCGGTCTGCAGCTGGCTATTGTTGATCCTGTACCCACTACCCGTGCTACTGCTTCCAAAGCCCTTGGATCGCTCATTGAAAAGCTTGGAGAAGATGCCCTTCCCGATCTCATTCCCAATCTCATGGCTACGCTCAAATCGGATACCGGCGCTGGTGATAGACTGGGATCCGCTCAAGCTCTTTCGGAGGTGCTCGCAGGCTTGGGTACTACCAGACTGGAGGAGACGCTGCCTACCATTTTGCAGAATGTCAGCAGCTCGAAGCCATCTGTTCGTGAAGGCTTTATGACCCTCTTCATCTTCCTTCCCGCTTGCTTTGGAAACAGTTTCGCTTCCTATCTTAGCAAAATCATCCCCCCAATCCTTTCTGGATTGGCTGACGACGTTGAATCAATTCGTGAGGTTTCGCTCAAGGCTGGTCGCTTGTTGGTCAAGAACTTCTCCTCCAAGGCCATTGACCTGCTTCTTCCGGAGCTTGAACGTGGTCTTGCGGACGATAGCTACCGTATCAGATTGAGTTCCGTTGAGCTGGTTGGTGACCTTCTTTTCAGTATCACTGGTATCACGGCCCGGGCCGATGCAGAAGAGGAAGAGGAAGAGGCCGCCCAAGCTGGACAGTCGCTTCTCGAAGTTCTCGGAGAGGAGAGAAGGAACAAGGTCTTGTCTGCACTCTTCATCTGTCGCTGCGATACTTCCGGTCTTGTCAAGAGCGCCGCTATGGGTGTTTGGAAGTCACTTGTCGCTTCGCCCAAGACCCTCAAGGATATGGTGCCCACTCTATCTCAGCTCATCATCCGCCGCCTTGGCTCTTCTAACATGGAGCACAAAGTCATCGCTAGCAACGCTCTGGGAGACCTTATCAAGAAGGCCGGAGAGTCTGTTCTCGCAACTTTGCTTCCTACCCTCGAGGAAGGTCTTCAGTCATCTCCCGATGTGGATGTGAGACAGGGTATCTGCATTGCTTTGAGAGAGCTTATCACCTCTGCTTCCCCTGAGGCTCTTGAGGACTACGAGAAGGTTCTCATTTCAACTGTCCGGGTGGCCTTGGTTGATAATGATGAGGACGTGCGTGAGGCTGCCGCCGAAGCATTTGACGCTTTACAACAGATTCTTGGCAAGAGGGCCGTCGATCAGGTCCTTCCTCATCTCTTGCTTCTGTTGAGGAACAGCGACGAGGCAGAGCAGGCACTGTCAGCCCTCCTGACACTGCTCACTGAGCAGACGCGAGCCAACATTATCCTGCCGAACCTCATCCCTACTCTTCTCACCTCTCCGATTTCAGCATTCAATGCCCGGGCTCTCGCCTCCCTCGCGGAAGTGGCAAGCAGCGCTATGACACGTAGACTGCCTACGATTCTCAACTCCCTGATGGATAATATCGTGTCTACTACCGACGAGGAGCTTCGACAAGAGCTGAGCAGTGCTTTTGATACCATCTTGGTGTCTGTTGACGAGAATGACGGTCTCAATGTGATGGTGAATGCCATGATGACTCTTCTGAAGCACGATGACCACGTCCGTCGCGCTACTGCTGCGGTTCATCTCAAGAACTTCTTCGCGAATGCCGAAATCGACTATTCCAGATACCATCAAGACTTGATCCGGGTCTTGCTCATTTCTTTCGATGACGGCGACAAGGATGTTGTGAAGGCCGCATGGGCAGCACAGAGCGAGCTTACGTCTCATCTGCGCAAGGAAGAGATGGAGGTTCTTACGATACCCACGCGACAGGCGTTACGTTCAGTGGGCGTTCCTGGCGCCAACCTTCCAGGTTTCAGCCTCCCCAAGGGTATTACTGCTGTTCTGCCGATCTTCTTGCAAGGTCTCTTGAACGGAAGCGTCGAGCAGCGTACTCAAGCCGCTCTTGCCATCAGCGATATCATCGATCGCACTGGTGCGGATTCTCTGAAGATGTTCGTCACGCAAATCACGGGTCCTCTTATCCGTGTCGTGTCTGAGCGGTCGGTGGATATCAAATGTAAGTCCTTCTCTTCACTCTTACAATGCTGTTGTCTTCGGTCCTTTAACTTACAATGAACTTCAGGTGCCATCTTTTTCACTCTTAACAAACTCCTAGAGAAAATTCCATTGGCTGTCAAGCCATTCTTGCCCCAACTTCAACGGACGTTCGCCCGTGGTCTGGCCGACTCTACTAGCGAGACTTTGCGCAACAGGGCCGCCAAGGGTCTTGGAATCCTGATCACTTTGACTCCCAGGGTCGACCCTCTCATTGCGGAACTCGTTACTGGAACCAAGACACCTGACGTTGGAGTGAGAAATGCAATGATGAAGGCACTTCAAGAAGTTGTCGGCAAGGCCGGCGCCAACATGAGTGAAGCTTCGAAGAATGCTATTCTGGCCCTTATCGATGACGAAGCCAGCGATCAGACTGACGCTGTAGCTATCACCAATGCCAAGCTTCTTGGTGCTTTGGTCAAGGTGCTTCCACCAGCCACAGCCGGCCCACTCATCAAGAACAGAGTCCTGACAGCCAATGTCTCTCATTCTTCGATTTTGGGTCTCAATGCTCTGCTTGTCGAGACGCCTTCCGCGTTGACTGAGCATTTTGCCACTGAGACGCAGGCAGTCATCTGCCAAGGTGTCACCAATAAGGATGTAAGTGTTTCCAGCATGTAGGACCGCGGACTGCGCTAACTCCTGATAGCCCTTTATTTCCGACAACAGCGTCTTGGCTGCAGGTAAATATCTGCTTATTGAGGATGAGCATCGCAACTTCGAAGTCAACAAAGCCATTTTTGAAGCGTTGGCGCCTTGCATTCAGCCTGGTGGGCCCTCCGATACCCGGAGATTGGCTTTGGTGGTCCTGCGGACCG
Organism: Aspergillus floridensis; assembly: GCA_012184565.1. Classification (NCBI taxonomy): domain Eukaryota; kingdom Fungi; phylum Ascomycota; class Eurotiomycetes; order Eurotiales; family Aspergillaceae; genus Aspergillus; species Aspergillus floridensis. Next base: position 8,488 of record WOUI01000351.1, on the reverse strand, counting down.
TCAGCCGACTTCATCCGGAGTTGACTCGGCCGCACCTGGCTCTCCTTGCGCCCCCCATCTTCGGCAGTGTGCGCGACATGGTCATCCCTGTGAAGTTGGCGGCGGAGGCCGCCTTCCTCGCGATCTTCTCTGTGGTGGAGTCTGAAAGTGCCGTATTCGACAAGTACATGGCTGGTCCCGGGGCTGAGCTTCCGCCGGGCCCCAAGCGGAGCATGTCTGACTACTTCAAGCGTGTTGCCTTGCGTCTTGCCAGCCAGGCCCGAGAGCGAAAGGAGGCGGAGGGTGGACAGGGTGGGCTAGGCCTGTCCAATGATGAGGTTGATGACGAGAAGGAAGTGTGGAGCATTGGCAAGGTCGATCTTGGAGAGGGGACGTTTGGAGATGATTGATGGTAGGATTTTGTGAAAGTAGACTTGATCTAGCAGTGGCATGAATTAGATTTATACCCTTGTATTGGGGGTTGACGTTGATTCTGATGGGGAAGCCTTGGAGGAAAGAAGGAAAAGGTTTTAGGAATGTTATGTTTATAGGAATCTTATATGTTATTGGTATATGGTCCATGTCAATCGATGACATAAGTACTACTAATGCCTAGATTACTAGCTATTTAGTAGTTACTGTAGGTATCCATGATCTTACTTGGTACTTAGTGTCGACTCCATTCGTACTTGGCTGTCTAGACTTGGACTAGCCCTATCTATCCATGGAGTACGGAGAGATAAGAAACACCATGAGCTTATCAGTCACGTGTTGGGCGGTCGGCTGAAACCAACACCAGAGACACATCAAGAGAAGAATCGAGCAAGTGGATGCAGGAAAAGGTGGAAACACATGATGAACCACCTCAGGAGAAATAAAGGCAGATAGCCTCATCTCGTCTAGGTCAGATAAGATTGCGAACCTATACCTTGCTCGTCTGTACATAGAGGTGAGGCTCTGGCGGCGGAACCCCAGATCGGGACAAGCGGCTGGGGCACAAGCCCTAGGGTGGATTTTCTCGCTTAGAAGCACAGTGGCTTAGCTAATCAGTGGGCGTATCTCAAACTCCTCAGCTGGGAATTCTACCCGTCGTCGAGTGCAACGAACATCATCCGCCAACGACCGTCGATACGCCGACATCAAGATGTGAGTCCTATCATCGATTTGTGCTCGTGTCGTTTGAGAGGAGAATTACGGCCCTTCGATGGACTACTTTTCTGGCCCTTTTGGCCCTTTTACACAACCATGCACCACCTCCTCCGCATATGCCCATCGAAGGGCCCTTATCACTCCTCCACTCGTCGACGAAGCAAAGGAATTTCTCGGAGCGCGTTGGACTGCATGCTGACCGTCTGGTTTTTTCCCCATACAATAGGGTCAACCTTCGCACCCAGAAGCGCCTCGCGGCCTCCGTGGTCGGCTGCGGCAAGCGCAAGATTTGGCTCGACCCCAATGAGATGAATGAGATCTCCAACGCCAACTCCCGTCAGACCATCCGCAAGCTCGTCAGCGATGGCCTCATCATCCGCAAGCCTGTCACCATGCACTCCCGCGCCCGTGCCCGTGAGCTCGCCGCCGCCCGCAGAATCGGCAGACACCGTGGTCTGGGTAAGCGCAAGGGTACCAAGGAGGCTCGTATGCCCAGGTATGCACTCCCGACTCTCTCTCGCCTCCAAGCAGCGGAAATATCGGTCTTAGGCTTTGGATATGACTGGATCGCGATACTGGAAATTTGGGTTGGAGACAGAAGGTGCTGACATGCGGTTTCTTTCCCTCACTACAGCCAGATCCTCTGGATGCGCCGCATGCGTGTTCTCCGTCGCCTGCTCGTCCGTTACCGTGCCTCCGGCAAGATCGACAAGCACCTGTACCACGAGCTCTACCACCTGAGCAAGGGTAACACCTTCAAGCACAAGCGTGCCCTCATCGAGCACGTAAGTTGACTCCTTTGTCTGCTTTGCTGCACGAACCGCCTTTTTTGTCACGAAATCATCACATCTCTTGGCACTACACACAATCCTATGGCGGGTTGGCAGAACTTGATGGAGACTAGGAACTAACCCGGTTTCTTCCACCCACTACAGATCCAGAAGGCCAAGGCTGAGAGACACCGTGAGCGTGTCCTCAAGGAGGAGATGGACGCTAAGCGTGCCAAGAACAAGGCTCTCCGTGAGCGCCGCTTGGAGCGCAAGGAGGCCAAGCAGAACGCTCTGGTCGCCGAGGCCCAGGAGTAAATTTCTTCTGTTTGACGAACTTTGGCGGTGCGGAGGTTGAAAAGCGGGGGATAATGGGTTAATCGATCAGCCAGTGGAATATAAATCAGGTCGACCAAAACTACACACTTCCCCGTTTTTTCGTTGCAGGTCTGGCTCGTTGGCTTTGAGAAGAACAAGAAAAGTTGCATCCGGGACACATGGCTTCTGTCTGAATCGTATCAAGGAGGCAACCCGGCACATCTGGGTTCGTCGGGGACACGGGGAAATTAACATATATCACCTCTGGCTTTACCTCTTTGCCCGTTTACACCGCCGGGAAAAAAAAAGCCTAGAGCATGTGAATATGGAACAAGACAAGAAAAAAAAGAGAAATGACCAACTTTTTCATTAAAGTCCAAACAATGGCATGGCGCCTTGTGTGTTGCGAAATTCCCGAACATTGTTCTTTCCATCTTCTACTCACACATGGTCTTCTCCATTCTCCATCTCTTACTATACCCCGGACAAAAATTCAGCCAGAGCCATTCTACCCCGGATGTCTTTTCTTCTTTCTCGTTATCTCATGTCATCGCATTCGGACCCTGCTCTCCACCTATCTTCTTAACACCTCCTTCCCCCCCCCCCTCCTAAAGCCTGGTCTAGCCCTTTTCCTCCGGCCGGGTTACCCTTCTGCCCCATCCTCCAGCTATATTTCCTCCCCCGCATCGTCCTTGTTTAATGTCGTAACGTTTCCTGAATATCACGCTTGAGGGTTCCAGTCCAGTCTAGTCGCGGGGTCGACTCGCTCGTAGGATAAATTTTCCGTCGTCGCGATGCTGTACAATGAAAAGCCCCCACCTAGAAGAATATTGACCGGAATGAACCCACTCACCCCTAGGACATGAGGATTGGGATCATCGTCCATTCCCCTCTTGTTTTGCCATGAGGTTGTGGAAGCCCGCCTTCTAAGAGAAACACGGGCATTTTTTCTGGTTTTTTCTTTTCTTTTTTTTTCACGAGGTTTTACGTCTAGAGGGAACCCGCCCAACGCACGCGACTCCCGCATTCAAAGAATTCTTTTTTTTCCCTCTGTTGATCAGCAAAACCGACTGAGTGGCTCTGAGTATCTGTGGGACAAGGAATCAGGCCCCGCCATGTTTTGGAAACTTTGTTGTACTTACATATTTCTTATGTTACTACACATATACATATGTACTTGCGCGTAACCCGTTACTCCACTGCGGGTGTGGGCGGGCTATCAATGAAGTCATGTCTCCAGAGGGGGCGAGGGGGAGGGGTTATGACATGATCTTGGCTTCATCGCATCTTACTCCCAACACATTGGGAAATTGAGTTGGTCGGGCACAGTTAAAACTGAAAATCCCGATTTCCGCACCTCGTATGGTTTGTTAGGAAGGGGCAATCTGTAGCGTACTTAATGCATACTAGTAAAATTGAATGCCCTCGGATGGCGGGTTGGATATATAAAGTGGTGGGTGGTGTTGGTCTTGCGGGGGCGCCAACCCCTCCGAGATAAAATTTAAATAGTCGGGAGGAAAGACATTTCTCAGTCTTCAGGTGATGGACTGTCGGCTTGTTCTTATTTCATCTCTCCAATCCGTTAACTTTGTGTACTAGAGTAAATTCCAGAAGATAAAGATAGGTGCACAAGATCTTGATCGATCCTATTTGCAGTAGGACTGGAAACCGGCTAGTTATCATACAACCCGAACCACGGCACAGAACACGTTCCGTGCCTCATGGAACTATTGAGATCAAGAAAAAATCATACATGTACAAGAAGTTCGAAGGTCATACAGCAAAGTGAAAACATGGAACTACGACTCCCTGTTCTTCCCAGAAACATGGGCGCCGCAGATCATCATACAGCGGGTCGGTTCGGTCATATCATTATACACATCCAGTCATACGGAAACCCCGGGAATTAGATCTTACTGAGTTTCACACCTGCGCGAGCGGGATGGTCGTTGAACTGCGACGATGCATGACCGCCGCCTTGACCGGATATTCCAGATCGAATGGGTCGCTGCGCGTGCTGACCCGCGCGCCCGGATCATAATACCCCTCGCCACCCCCGGCGTCCGAGAGCTCGTTGACGGTGAACGGGTAGCTGAGACGGTTGAGGAGACTGCTTCCGGCACTGCTGCGGCCATTCGGGAGGATGAGCGTGCTGCCCAGGCTGACGTCGCCGCCGCTGTAGACGGAGCCGCCCCAGGCAATGGACACGGGGCGTTGCTGCTGGGACATCTGCGATTGGCGCAAGTGGGTGGAGGTGGAGGTAGTGAGGGATACGATTCCCGGGCTGGGATAGGGGTCGGCGAAAGGGTTGCGCATCACTCGGTCGCTTTGAACGGTCGTTCCACGGGATGACGTGGACTTGTAGGTGAGTTCGAGGGGCTCGACGAATGGACTAGCGTTTGCAGCGCGGGGGATGGCGGAAGAGCGGGGGTCGTGGTAGGTGTATTCGGGTTTGGAGACGGGGACTCTGGCCACGTGAATGGGGAGTGAGCGGACAGAAGAGGAGGAGTCGGAAAGAAAGGACCGGCGCGATTGGTACCCTGGACGAGAAGCACCACCTGGGAGTGCCACAGTAAGTATCTTTTCCGCTGTAAAATCTTCCTCACTTGTGCCGAGGCTCGGAGAGCCTCGACCAGTGCGTCGCTTCGAGCTCATGAAGTAATAACCTAAGACTAAAGCGAGCGCCACGAAGACTAGTCCACCTAGCACACTGCCCAAGATGGTACGTAAGGGGGTGTTGGAGCTAGAGTCGTGGGGGAAATCTACGGGGTCTGCTGAAGTGGTGTGGTTGCTGGAAGTCACATCCGTCGAGGTAGGTGTGGCTGTCGATGCAGTACTGATTGCTAAAGACGTCTGGGGCGCTGATGTGATGAGGCTGGCTGCGCCAAGCAAGTATTCAGAGTGCTCCGTCGACGATGGTTGCACGAGTTGGGTGGAGCTGAGTCTCGGAGTTTGGGTGCTCGTCTGCGAAGACAGTGGGACGTGTTCATGTTGAACACTAGGAAGGTATGAGGTTGTGAAAGCACTAAGACTATCTGTTGTCGTGGTGGTTGCGACGGAACTGGGAAGCGTATCTGTAGAAATCGCGGCTGGAGCCTGCGACAGCCGCGTTGCTGCGGTCTGTGCAGGATATTCAAGTGAAATTTGAGAATATGTGCGGGTTGCAATCGAATCATTCGCTGGGACAGTCTCATTGTCGATCAACGACAAAGCATCCGTGTTCGGGACGGCGATGTGAGTTCCTGCTGCCGGCCATGACAAGCTGGTTATAGCCGAAGGTGCCCCCGAGGGCACAGCAATGCTGGACTCTCGTGGGAATCTGGTGCACCTGGTACTCTGAAGAAGCAGACAGGCACTAGGCATGGACATGTCGCCAAGCCCTCAGGCCGAATAGCGCAATGCAAGTTTGCTGGATCCAAGGCGGAAGACTTTAAAGATATATACTGCATAAATGCCTGGTACAATAGCAAGATAGAGAGACTTTCAGGTTATGAGGCCACAGGCGCGTAAAAGAGTGATAGCGCCGAGAGCACGATGGCGCGGAAACGATCGACTAGAAACGAACGGAGGGAGTGACAGAAAAGCAGGAATGACAGCAGCTCAGGGCATAGTCACTAAATCTTTCTCATTGTTCTGTTCCTCTATTTGGACAAATCAGGCAGGCCATGACAGGGACGTCGAAGGCGACGACGGCCCGGGTTGGACGGTATTGTTTCAGGATGCGGACGGTGAAGTAGAGGGCCAAAAAAAAATGGTCGAATGCGATTGCACGTGAAGAGGCGTCGAGGTTGATGTATCCAGGATGCTAGGAACACAGCCTCGAAAAGGGCGAGAAAAGCTGACACGAGAGGTTGACGCGAAGGAAAGAAAAAAAGAAAACAGAACGGCTGGTCATCCTAGGATGATATCAACAGCAGGCAAGCTAATCTACCGAATTTGTTGGGGCCAGGCGCTTGTATGTGTGCATGTACGTAGAATTGGAAGCTGATATGCGAAGCAGGGGATAAAAAGCTGGATGAAACAGCAGAGCCACCAAAGTCGATCCAACCTGGAAGCAGAGACAGCTCTGACAAGATGGTCATATGGGTGCATAAGAGGGGTTCAGACCCTTTGGCCCCCCCTCGCTTGAGGAGTAGAAGAGTTCATGCCTAGTCTTCCGTAGCTCAGGGGACACTCAGGAAACACTTGATGATGGTTGAGTGAAGAGAGCAAGGTGATGGATGGCGGGACTCGGGCCACTCATGGGGTAGGAATGGCAAAGATTGACCATGAAGAGTGAACTGTGAAATGAGATTGGCTTGCAATCATGCGAGCATGTTGGTATATAGGCATATTTGACAGATATTAAGTAGTAAATCAACAATCCGAGTTGAAGGTTAATTAAGCATGAGCGTTGGATTGGGAGAGTATTTGACTCGATAGTGGGAACCCGAAGCCCGGCACCTTCAGCTCACTCGAGGTCAGACCACCTGATCGTCGTCCCTTGGTCATTGGCTGAGATCCGCCTTCTACCATTGGTTTCAGACACCATGCGCCCCCTAGTCCCGAAGCAGACTAGTGTGGGCATCAGATGCATGCTGAGTCACATAGACTAACCATATTTGGACAAAGCCTTCCATTCTCCCGCTGCGGTGATGGTTGCCTGAGGTTGGATACTTTTGCCTTTCCCCTCAATTGTTAGTTAATTGTTTAATGATTTGATTGACAAAAGGGAACAATCATCGGAACAAGGTCATGTCATGGAATGTGAGCAAAGAGTTTGACATTGTCTGGTTGTTGCTCTGTCTATGATTCATTGGCTGGCAAAGAGCAGGATCTATGCAAAAGGTAATGACCATGAATCTCCCTTGAGTGTGCCATACGATTGATGTCATGGCAAGAGTGGTTCCTCGCCTGCGCCCAAGGAAAGGCTCCTGATATTCCCAAGGATCAGCCCCCAAACTCCGCCAAAACTCACTCATTAATGAGACTAATGAAACTAATGGGCATGGAGGCCGTCGAAGGATGGTTGCCAAATGAGCTTGTCCATGTCCCTTGGGCTTGTCCTGGGCTTGTCCTGTTTCTGGCCCGCCACTCCAGAATTTCCCCGCATTGTGTGTGTGTCGTGTAATTTATAGTTGATCTTCTCACAGGAGTAGAATGTAGTCGAGTGTGTATTCAGTCAAGTCGATAGGCAGGCATTATAAGGGTCATTGGCAAAGTGACCGACCGGTAAGAGTGATAGGATCAGGAGATCCCCTCGAAGCGATGGTAGTCAGTAAGTACTCGAGTAGTTAGTTATCTAGTCTAGTGAGAAGTGAGTGAGTGCATGACAATGACCGGGGAATGAATAAATGAATGGATGGATGATTGGAGTAAAACCCGCTGTTGATCCTTTCTGCCTCTTGCTGCCTCTTACCACAAGAGCTTCGCTTCTGTCGTGTTGGAAAGATAGGTACTCTAATTGTCTGCTTCGTCTGCTTCGTCTGGCTTCGTCTGGCTTCGTTTGCTTCATTCTTAATCATCCCACATTTCCCTCTTCCCCCCAATCCAAACCCACCACCCACTTTTTTTGCCATCGCTGGTTGGCGCTAATCTCCACCCCAGCTTTTACCCACTCTTCATTCTTCTTCTTATTCTTCTTCTTCTTCTCTAACATTCATTGGGAGATTACTATTTATCTCCCCCGCCCCCCTCCCTTCATCCCCCCCAATTTGTCTACATGTGTACTATTCACAGCTGCATGACCCCCGTTGATTGATCGATCAATTGGTCGCTCCGCCTCTGTTTAATTAGTGCTATGCAATTCGGCTTGGATAGCTTTCTTTCTCTCCCTTTCTCACCTTATTCCCTTACATTTGAGCCATCAAAGCGCTCTCTTCTCTCTCTCCCCCCCTCTTTTCCTCTCTGCTTGGGTGGCGTGCACACGAACCCCCGGTACCTTACAGATTATCTCCTCCCACCACACTTGCACCTGTGTGATCGATCGACTTTCCCGGCATCATGTTCGGGTGGTCTGGTTCGCTGGGTAAGGCTGCCCGTTTCCCACTATTCTTTGGACAATCTTCCCTCTTATGCAAATCGTTGCTCTCGTACATCAACTACTGTTCTATTTCGATGGCCCCGATGCAGGACACTGCAATCACAGTAGAGACTCCGCGACATAAGCGGCGGCTCTGCTGGCCTCGTGATTGCCTGAAGCCACAGAGTTCTTCTGCTTCGGTCGCGCAATGGTCTTTGGGGTCAATTCTGCCTTGTGCCTATGCTTCCGAAGGGCCCCATCGCCCCCCCCCCCC
>WOUI01000350.1:0-36584 GCA_012184565.1 Aspergillus floridensis | reverse complement strand
GTCTTCCTCCCCCCCCGCCTACCCATTTTAGTCCCCGGGGGGTGGGTTTTCTCCCCCCCCCCGGCGGTGGCCGGTTCCCCCCCCCCCCCCCCCCCCCCCTCCACTTCTTTCTGCTTTGCTCCCCTTCTCAAAGATCCCAGAACTTTTCTTCTGATCGCCGAAGTTCTTGCCATCGCCTTGTCTCTTATCGTCTCACAGAAGAAGCAAAGCCACCGCCACGCAGGAGACGTCATTCCGAAGGATGGTGCTATCATTGCATTAAAACGCAACCCCCCCTCTCTCTCCTCTCCTCTTACATTCATTTAATCTCGCCCCAGTCCTCTCAACTACATTCAGCTCACTTCCAACACACCTATTGAACAAAATTATCCGACCACAGAGTTCCACCTCTACAATTACCTACCTCCCTTTACATATCTCCCTACCGCATCCCCATCGAGCAACTACTCAAGGGAAAGACCATCATAAAATGTCCATCAACAAATTCCGAACCAACCGTCCCGACTCAGACGTCATCCAGCTCCCAACCCATAATTCAGCAGACCGCTCCGGTATCGCCTCCTCTTCTGGGGCTGATCTGGGTGCAGCCGCCGGTCCCACTAGCACAAGGACAGAAAAGCCCTGGAAACCGCCTGTGGTTCGCCAGCAGAGCTGGAGCAACGAGGACCAGAAACATGAGCTGCAGACTCGGTTGTTGGATTTGGAGGATGAGGAGGGAGTCAGGCCCGGATTCTCGGAGGCGCCGGCGGGGGTTCACTAATCGGGTTCGTGGAGGTTGGATCGGGTGGTGAAGGGAATGGGCGACCGATGATTATGATAGCGGGTGGTTGTGGTGTTTTTCTTATGGTTATCATGATGTTTCTGATGATGATGGTTGAGCATGGGATTGGTGAGCGAATCGGTTTATGCGGATGAATGGGCTTTATGATTAGTTCACACGATGCAGATGAATGAGGGAGGAAGATTGCAGCGGCTAGTTTAGGCAAAAGTCTACTGCATCTGCTATAACTGCTGTATGATGGTTAATTGCTTCCATGAATCTGTGCTGAACTGACTGCTGATGCGGGGAAAAATACGGGGCACGATTGCCAGATAATGTCGCTGGCGGGGGTAGGTTAACTTTAATTAAGAGCAGTATGATTATCGTCACATATTTCCTGACTATGATAATGATAGTAAAGAAAAACAACAACAAACGTATGCGCAAAGAGATTAGTAGGAATTGGCTGTTGTATAGTCCGCTTTGGTTATCGCCATGAGTGGAGAAGAGAAAGACGATCATCCAAGCCGCTTTTCCTTCCCCCTCCGCCCTCCTTCTCCTCCTCCGCCTTCGGTCCGTCACTCACTGCAACTTTCGTCAGCCACTCTCAACTTTGCAGTCTTTCACTTCTCCTTTGACGCCCCAAAATAGTGCGCACGTCACTTTCTCCCTCTCATTCTCCCCAATGTGGCGTTCAAGTCACTTATGCGCCCTCCTTTCCCACTCGCTGAAAGGAATTCTGGATAGTTGAAATCCATCCCACCCACCATAAACCGAGAACATTGCACCGGCGGCCACGCCATGGATCGTCACCGAAAGCGTAAACTTCACCAGAACAGCTTTTCTCCCCCAAGACACGACTGACTAACCCACCTCCTTTACATACAGGGGAACTCCGCGACCTCAACGAGCGAGCCTGGGCTGGCGAGACTGGTAAAATTATGCCCTTTTCCCTTTCCGATAATGACGCACCACGTCCTCCTTCCGGCTTCTTTCCACTTTCTCCCTACCAAAACACAAAAATACACACCACACACTTGGGCAGCTGCCCGCAGGCTAATATCTATAACTAACCCCATCGCCGCAACATAACAGATGCCTTCCCCGTCAGCAAATCCCTCGATTCCGCCCTCAAGAAAAACACCGCCTTCATCAAGCGCCTCCGCACAGGAATAAACGCCTCCGCCCAAGCCACCTTTCTCGCCGACATCCGCACCCTGTCGCTCCACAAGTACCTGTCGGAGATTATCTCGGCCTGCTACGAAGGACTCTGCAAGCTCAAGTCGCCCGGCGAGATCGCCACGGGGGTCGAGATCGCCAGCGCCCTGCACCAGCGGTTCGGCCCCGGCGAGTTCACCCGCCAGCTCGGATGGCTGCTGGGCCGAGGACTAAGCACCCCGGACAAAGGGCAGCTCAAGGCCCTGAGCCAGGAGGTGCGCGAGCGCGAGGAGAAGGAGCGCCTGTCGCGTCACCGGGTGCTGCTGCGCGTCGTCACGGAGCTCTGGCTGGTGGGCGTGCTGCGCACCCTGGACGACATCGACCGCCCGGATGACCTCGGGGCCGCGGCGACCAAGGGGAAAGATGCCAGCGTGGTCGGGAAGGCGACCGACGGGCCCTTAAAGAGCAACAAGGCGCTGCTCTTGGCGACCAGGGACGGCGGCGGTGAGAAGGAGTCGGAGCCGTTTCCCATGGAAGTGCTCAAGGATCTTCTGGGCCACGATCGCGATCACTTGAATCTCCCCTTGGCGGTCCTGTTTGTGAAGAGCTTTAGTTGGGATGTGCTGGGGACCAAGCTGGTGGAGGAAGGTCGGAAGACGGTCGAGGCGGACGGCGTGACGACCACCACGAATGGCGCCTCGGGGGATGCGGTCAATGGCGGTGGTGCTGAGTGCGAGGCGGAAGAGAACGACCCCCCGCTGATCCCTGAGAAACTCCAGCTGCGTTTCCGCCATATCCTGAACCGGTACCTGGAGGACGTCAAGGCGCATGTTGTCCGTGATCAGAGGGCATTGACGGCTCAGAGCCGGCGCAATGCCGAGGCGTACGTGAAAAGTGGCGAGATCTTCGAGGACCGTCAGGCCAACTTCGAGAAGCAGACCAAGTCGCTGGAGAAACTGGTTGCCAACACTCAAGTCCTTTGCGAGGCGCTCGGGGCGGAAATGCCGGCTCTAGCTGAGAAGGAAAACCCCGATGCGGCATCGGCTGGAGGAATTGGGCTGGTCAAGACGACGGAGTACCTGCGCGGTCAGGGTGAGGGTGCCGGCATCTGGGAAGATGAAGAAGAGCGGCGCTTTTACGAGAACCTGGTTGACCTCAAGGGCAAAGTGCCAGCTGTCCTACTGGAGGATGCCAGGAAGAAGAAACCCGATTCTGAGGAGCCAGCCAAGAAGAAAGGGGATGGCGAAGAGGCAGGCGCAGAGAAATCCGAGTCCGCCGCTCAGACTCCAGCATCGGAGGAAAAGAACGCGGATGCCGACGATCTATCTACAGCCATTGCAAGCAAGACTGTGGGAGCCCAGGTGGACGCACTCCTTGCCAAATTGCCCGACCTACAGACCAAGGATCACGTCGATCAGTTGGCCTTGGATTTCTGCTTCCTTAACTCGAAAGCGTCGCGAAACAGGCTCATCAAGGCGGTGTCGGATGTCCCTAAGGGACGTCTCGATCTTCTGCCGCTATACTCTCGCCTGGTTGCTACGCTGGGGCAATATATGCCTGACATTCCTCAAGGCTTGACTACGTATCTTGATGAGGAGTTCAGAAGTCTCCAACGCCGGAAGTCGAAGGAGTTCTTAGGGCAGGTTCGCATGGGCAATGTCCGGTATCTAGCGGAGCTGACCAAGTTCGGCGTGGTGCCTGAGCATATCATCTTCCATTGCTTTAAGGTCTCGCTGGATGACTTCTCGCGCATGAACATCGAGATCATCGGTTATCTTCTGGAGAATTGCGGTCGTTACTTACTCCGCAATCCGGAGACAGCACCGAGGATGGCTTCTTTCCTAGAGACCCTGGGACGAAAGAAGACTGTTCAACATCTTGGTCAACAGGAGCGGATGATCATCGAGAACGCCATCTACTACGTTGATCCGCCACCCCGGCCTGCCATCCAGCAAAAGGAACGTACGCCCATGGAAGCCTACATCCGCCGGATCGTATATCTGGACATGAACAAGCGAAACTACACCAAGATTCTGAAATCAATTCGCAAGCTCCACTGGGAAGAGGGCGAAGTGGTCGATATCCTGGAGAAGGTCTTCAGCAAACCGGTTAAGGTCAAGTATGGAAACATCCACTTGCTCGCGATCCTGGTCAGCGCTCTCTATCGGTATCACCAGGAGTTCGTGATTGGGATCGTGGACAATGTCCTCGAGCAGATCACTCTGGGTCTCGAGCAGAATGACTTCAAGTTCAACCAGAAGCGTGTTGCGGAGGTCAAGTATCTGGGGGAACTCTACAATTACAAGATGATCGACTCGCCTGTCATTTTCGATACCTTGTATCGCATTGTCACCTTCGGTCACGGTGAGTTGTATCCATGGTCAATCAAAAGGAGAATCACTAACGTGTCCACAGAAGGAGGGACGCCAGTGGCTGGGAAGGTTAACCCACTGGACTTGCCTGATGACTTCTTCCGCATTCGTCTGGTTTGCACGCTGCTCGACACGTGCGGTCACTGCTTTGACCGCGGGTCCGCGAAGAAGAAGCTTGATTTCTTCCTCAATTTCTTCCAAGTACGTTGGCAATAAGTGTGGATCCGAGCCGGACACTAACTCGAGCAGTACTATATGCACACCAAAGATCCGATGCCGATGGACGTTGAGTTCCTCGTTCAGGATACCTACTCGATGGCTCGTCCGCAGTGGAAACTGGCGGCGGACCTTGCCGAAGCTACGCAAGTTTTCGGCGAGGCGGTTGCGCAGAATTACAAGATGCAGGATTCCGAACGCCCCGTGGATGTTGAGGAAGAGGATGTCGAGAGCAGTTCTTCGGACGATGATCTGGAAGAGGATGCCATTCCTGAGGCGGAGGATGACCAAGAGTCTAGCGATGAAGCTGAGGTCAGTTTATTTCCATTGGTGGTTAAATCGTGTGCTAACAAGTTTAGGCGTCTGGTCCCAACGCCGACAACACCGGTGAGAGCGAGTCGGAGGACGAGCAGATATTCGTCACGCGGCAGGAAGAGGAACGTGACCCGGAGGCCGAAGCCGACTTCGATCGCGAGTTCGAGAAGATGATGTCCGAGAGCATGGAGTCGAGGAAGTTCGAGCGCAAGGGCGTGTTCGATATTCCTTTGCCCATGAAGCGGTCCGGTCGCGAGGCCGCGGCGGAGAACGTGAACGTGGCGGAGCCTCCCAAGCCCACCACCAACACGATGGCTTTCTCGCTGATGACGAAGAAGGGCAACAAGCAGCAGGTAGGTTTTTTTTTTTTTTTTTTTTTTCATTTTGTAAGGGGATAGGGAACCATGCTAACGGCGCAGACTCGCACCATTGATTTGCCGTCCGATTCCAGCTTTGCGGTCGCGATGAGAAGCCAGCAGCAGGCGGACCGGGAGGAGCAACAGCGGATTAAGAGTTTGGTGCTGAACTACGAGATGACCAACGAAGTCGATGCCAATTCCGAAGGTGTGTTTTTATCTATGTGGAGGTTGTATGATGCTAATTTTTTCTAGACTCCGCTGCCGAGAAACGCTCTCCCCATCGCGATACCCGAGTCGACAAGTCGGGCAGTAACCGGATGGCGTTCCGGTCCCGGAAGCTTCAGCTCAGCGATGTGAACTGGTAAAGGGCTTGGGGTTTGGTAGCACTACGGTGTTTCGCAAGCGAAGAACTCGCAGGTATCTGCATGGGGTTTGTTACCCGAGACGTAATCCCTTTCCAGCTGTTGGCAGCAGGCAGCAAGAAAGCAAGAGGCCAGCCATGGTCATGACAGCCACTCCGAGCCAGTCTGTCACCGACAGCTAATTATGCTATTCTCGTCCTGAAGAAAGAATGCCCATCACATTCGTGTCTGTTCAACACAGCGTTTGGGAGAGGCTGATCTCGCCCATTGACAGCCTGAAAGAGATGTCAGGTCAAGGAGTGAACGAGTGATGAGGCCGAGGCTCGAGGCGCGGGGCAGATGAAGTACGGTAATATTTTTTTTCGGATCTTATCTTCCAGATTTTAGATGAGACACGAACAGTCGGAAATGGGGAAAAGGGTCAGAACCCTAGCCTAGCATGGCAACACTGCTCCTGAAAGACAAGATCATGGACCGAAAAGATTGTATGCGATTTCATCATGAATCGAATATCTAGTTGCGATTCTTGCAAACACCATAATCAACTCGTAGCTCAATCAGCCAGTCAACCATTATTCTAGACTTCCCAAAGAAAACGAAAAGAAACGAACATCACGCCAGAAAAAAGAAAAGGTCACAATCGATATATACCAATCATCATATCACATAAGGTCCCGAATAACGGGTTTTTGTATTGTTCCTCCCCAACCTCACTTCCCCATTACCATCCTCCACCTGCCATCCCATTATCACCATCCACATCTCCAACCCTCCCAAGAAATAAGGTAAGATAATCATCGTAGAGCAAGATACGTCCCCAACGTCTCATAATCGACCTTGGTGGGACTGCTGCTGCTGCTGCTGCTGCTGCTGGCTTTCGTGTGCGTGTGCTTGCCCTTGCCCGTCGTCTTCCTCTTCTTGGTCGCAGTGCTTTTCTCTTTCGACTCGGGGTCCGGCAACCGGTCCGCGGACTTGATCTTGGCCAGGTATCTGGTCTTCAGGGAGCGGAGGGTCGAGGCGGTGGAGGAGACGCTGGATGTGGAGGCTGCGTCGTCATTTTCGTGGTGGAAAATGGTTGAGGGGGTGGATTTGAGGGAGGGGGCGGTGTTTGATTCTGAGGTCATTGTGGTTGTGATGAGGAGGGTTGTGTTTGGTTGGCGGTGGTGGTGGTGGTGGTTGTTGTATAGTAGCTGTATGGGAGTATATATTATATCTCGAATAGAAGAATAGAAGGATAAAAATGGTAGTGGTAATAGTGGCAGCGGAAGTGTAGTTTCAATCGGGTATATATGATATATGAAGAATGAGTGGAACACTATATTCCCAATGTAATTGAATGCAGAAGTACTTATAGGATAGATAGCCAGACAATAAGAATGAATATCAAAAAACTAGGGCCATCACATTCCTTATATACAACATCCCCCAGTCACCTCTACAGTACGTAAGTACAGTACCCCCACGGTCCCCAACATCCAATTCAATTCCTGACACCGATGAATCACCTCCCCCCTCCCCCATTCACAAACGGAGTAGCATATTCAGTACTAGACTGTCATACAACGCCTAATCCGAAAAACAAAGAATCTACTCCGAGCGACGGAATAAACCCGAGCACCGTTACTGCACGGCTAGTTGCCAAGAAACTGAGCCCAGCCCAGCCCTGGCTTCCGGGTGCCAGCCGCGAATAGGAATTCGAGAAGTGGAATTTGGGAAGTGTCGGAGTGTTTGATTTGATTTAGCTTTGGAGAATTTTTTTTTTATTCTGTAGATTTCTTTTTGGAAAGGGTGAGCTTTGAAGGTTTGGGTTTGGGCATGTGGGTAGATGTGTCATGCTACGTAATTAGTTACGCCCTTGGATACAGTGTTTACTACTCCGTACGTAGGAGAGTTTTGGGGTGAGGTCAGTGGGCCAGAATTGAGATTACTAATGGTCTTGAAAGAAGGTTGCTTATGTTGCTACTGTAGTCTATACAATTCCAGAATCTGTAGGAGACATCGGTATACGTGAAGTATGCATCACAAGACAGTTCTATACGGACAAGACCAAAAGTATATGCTTACAAACCTCTTCCTTCAGAGCTGCCCAGGCCCACCTCCAATTTGCACCCTTTGCATCCACTGCATACATCCCAAGGCCAAGGCGCGAAGGGCGCGGAAGGAGCAGACCTGGACGGACACGAGACACGAGGCACTGGAAGTCTAGTCCCGGTGCCCTGCACCTTAAATTGGGAATAGGGGCTGTACTAGACTACGATGACGATGACTGTAGGGACTAGTCTATCTACATTGGGATGATGGGGCCGGGATCGGAGTCGCCAGGGAATTGAGTCAGTGGATATGCGAGAACCGTGGATGACCACGGATTCGTTCGTATCCCGCGTGGTGGTCGGATGCTGCTTGGGAGCCTGGAGGGCTTTGTCTGCCTGATGCCGATGCTGATGCCGGTGCTGATGCTGATGGCTGCCTATGCGTATATGCATACCTACAGGAAGTAGGTTTATTGGCTATGGCCATGGCTATGCCTATACTAACTGTCTTGTTGATCTAGGGAATGGGATACCTCTCCCAGCAAGAGAAGACAAGTGACAACCTCAATATAGAACTTTATTCTGTACACAGAGCAACATCTTCATGTGGTCAGGGTACAGTACAGTGCACCCATCAAATCAGAGTAACCGCACGCTGTGCAGTGTAACTAACTCCCAGCTACAGTCCTTATGATCGACATGCCTACTCCGTACCAGATCCGCCAAGGTTCCCCCCACAGATCGGGATCCCAATTCGGAATCAATCCTTGTTCCCTGCCCACTGCCCAGCGACCCAAGTCAGAGACTGCTAGAAGTATGAATAACAACCTCTGTTAAGGTTGAGTGGGGACCGCCGTCCACATGCGTGTAACTATCCACCCGTTGTCTGTTGATGACTCAAGGTCTAACTAGTCTTTTGAACTAACTACCTGCTGTTTTATGGCGGTAAGCATGTGCGTGGGGGCTATGCTGGAGTTTCAATTATGACTCGATCACATTCACACCCACATTCACTACACCATCTGCAATTATGTCCAAATCTACCTATCGAAGCAAAAAGAAAAGAAAAAATGACGTGGAGCCCCGCGTTAAGCTTCCCTTCTCTTCCTAGGTCAAATTTTCAGTCCGAGGGAGCGGGTGGTATTTCATTCCGAGAATTGCAGAACTCAAGCAAATTTAACTCCGATGCCGCTTGGCTATGCCGAGAACGAGAGGAATCTTCTCCGAGGTGCGTCGAGCTTCGGCTATAGGGGGTTGTTTGTTTCGAGTTACTGTCGATGTCGTGGGATCTGGTGGTTTAGTAATTGTGATGATCGAGATGCTTTGTTTTGCAGCGGGATAAATTGGTTGTGGCTGTGCTGCTGCTGCTGCTGCTGTTGTGGCTGCTGTGTGACTGATGCTGATGCGGCGGGCGATCTAATCTCTTGGCAGATTTGTTTTTGACGACTACAGTACCGTATATACTTCCAAGGTTTGGAGGCGGCGCTCGCACCGCAGGATGTCAATTGGTCCAGTCATACATAGGTCTTGGCGTTTGAGTCCCGGAGAAAGAGAGAGAGAAAGAGAGAGAGGAGAAGAGTCTGGAATTGGCAGGTCCTGGAGGTTGGCACTAAAACTCTGCGTGGCTCTCTTCGAGTCACCCGAACTGGCGATCAGATGCGAAGCCATACCGTTTTTCTGCAGTGACATCTCCGTCGATCGGATCGAAAGGACGAGGTCCATACCACAGAACTGTTCCGCGGCAACCAGCTCCATATTGTCATTGCCACAACGACGTGGTCCGCTAGGGTGTCTTCGCACGAACTCATCTCGATATAACCATAGCACATCAAAATCTGCGTACATAGTATTATCTCTTAGAGTCTATATCCCAGTCTCTACCGTATATACAGACGACTCATTGGGTCAACAGATCAATGGTGAAAGAAATCCTGTACATGTTGGACGTCCGTCATTCGGACAGACACGAAAGCACCCAACACCGCTCCAAAGCAGACAACAATCAAACTCCTTATAATCATGGCCCCCAAGAGGGCAACCGGCAAGATGCAACAGAGAATAAAAAACAAAATCTACGGAGGAATCCCATTATGGCTTTTTCTTCATGTGACTGCCGGCTTCCGCGGAGGCGGGCGTCCCTTCATCTCCGTCCACAAGCCGCCACAATCGGCGAATCGAGAAGCCGCTGCCAAACAGGTAAATCACGACCAGCCAGCCAGCCAGTATATTGGTAAGATGGTGGAGGAGGTAGGCGTAGGACACGCCGTACACCGCCGAGTACACCGCGATTGCGAAGAGGAGAACAGATGTGATGTTTTTTAACCTGCATTCATCAGTCGGGTTTCCCGTGAACGTAGCTGCAATAGGTCTTACCGTGTGGTGACTCTGGGGATCATGGTTCCTGTCGTCATAGCCTCGACAAGCAGGATAAAAGGCATGATGGACAGCACATTATGATGAGAAGAGAAGGGCATGAACCAGTGAACCACAAGGTTGTGCGCCCAGACAAGCAGAACAAGAATGTTGATCGGAAGGATCCAGAGCATCAGCAAAAAGATCGAGTAGGTATAGTTTGCAAAATTATAATGAGTCGTGGAGTTCTAGAAAGAGATCAGCAACAATTCAAAATTAGGGCTGGAGTAGCCTACGGTCTCTTTGGCGTGCCATTGGGCGCGCACACAAGTAGCTAGCTGCACTATGCAAGCCACCATGTATGCAAACTGGTAAGGAACGACCGTTGAGACAAGAATGAGTAGGATAGCCGTGTTGATCAGTCTCCGTCTCGGCGTGGGAGCAGAGAACATGGAAAGATTTCTACCTCAGTTAGTGGACGTCTGGATAGAGAATAACCCAAAACTTACCCCTTGTCATCTCGCTTGATGTAACCGGACCGGCTGTTCAGGAGACCATATATGAAGGCAAATACCGAAAGTAGAGACAATGCCACGTAGTTGATGAGAACACAAACACCCACACTAATCATGCCGAAGATTGGTACCAGAAACCAGAAGAAGGCGTCCTGAGAGCCCAACAGCAGGTCATTCTTCGTATAGTCCACTGGAGTCTCGGTGGCGTTCGTGTGCCAGTGGAACATTTCGTCGCGCGGCGGCAGGGTGCTAGAGGTAGCCAGGGAGGACGCCAGCAGTGACATAGCCAGCAGCAGGATGGGCAGGGATGATCGTATGGTGCTGTCAAGACCCTCGAGAAAAGTGATGAAATAGCCGGTTTCATTGTACACCTGGAATTGTTTGCGAAGAACAAGGGCGATGACAAGAACCGGAAAAGCCGCGAAGACAGTCCGGTACCGCATTACGAGCTCACCCAAACTGCCTAGAATATCCACTGCCAAAGAAATATCGACCGACGACTCGCAACTTGGGTCCGTCCACAGCTGGAAAGATACCCCACCCAGTGCGGCCTGTTCGCGAAGCGGGGGAGGCATAAAGGGCGCAACACCGTGCAGGTTGACATGAACATGCTGAACATTGACGAAGAATTTCGACTCGTGCGGGTCCGGAATTGACTGGCGCAACAACGGCGCGAAGAGCTCCTGCTGATGCTGCGGGCCGCGTCGCACGATCTTGAGCTTGTAATTCAACAGGCTTGAATGCAAAGCGGGGATCTTAACCTCCGTGAGCATAGGACGGTTTGCAGGCAGTCGCATTTTGACACCGGCACTGAGCAGTCCTCCCAGGCCCACATGGGCTCTGATCACTGAGTCCGAACTGTCGGAGAACTCAGCGACGACCCAGCCGCGAGTCGGAGAACGAGCCTTGTCAACGACCGCCACGAACTGGTGCTCTACTAGGTCCTCTAAGTCATATTGTAGGTAAGAGAAAGGTGTGACCCTGTCAAAAGCATGTCGGGAAGAATGTGTCGACGCGGGTAAATGAATCCCATCGTCCGCGGCATTCTTGCAGGCAAGGCGAGTTGAGCCGGCACTGCCGCCGGAGAAGTCCACGTTCATTGAGAATACGCCCGCAAATTTGCCATTGTGCATGGGGAAAACGCTGCAGAACAGAACCTCCAGGGTCCCGTGTTCGCCCGTTTTGTCGAAGTGCTGGTTCGTAAGGAGCGTAAACTTCTTCCCTGATACTCCTTGCGGAGGGACCGGCAGCAGGTGCACATTCGGACCCGTCTCATGACCGAATTCTCGGAGAACCAGTCGTTGACCTTGCGGGAGGATGGTGTTGGTGCTATCCTCTAATGTCAAGAGCGTGCTGGGCTCTGCTCAAGCTGTCAGTAACACATTTAACGATTTCACGAAAAGCGCAATCCTGTTGGTACCTTGTTGGGGCAGCGTTCGCTCTGCCACACTTTCCAGACCGGTTAAATACCATTTCTTGAAGATCCGCATGCGCTCAGCTCTCGGCTTCGTCTGGCTAGCCCGGCGAACATCTACCACATCAAAGAGAGATTTGATGATCGCTTTGCGGAATTGATCACACCATGTAATGGACAGATGATCCATCCCTATCCACACATCCGGGATGGTGGAGGTAAAAACAGTGAAACCGTGCGTTTCCGGAACGAGCGAGGATATACTGGCATAATCGGACGGAACCACTGTATCGCGCGAACCACCGGCAATGGAGATCAGTGTCAGATGCCACAGCGGATTGTTATTGGCCCATGTCTGCGAGTAAGCCTCGCGCCAGTAATCGTTGATCTGTTTGTACGTGTGAACAATGTCTGATTCAAACGAGACCGGAGGCTTTGCGTGCGGGGCCGACATGGTGATGATGGTGTTTACGGAGTTCGCCTGATAGTTGGCCATGGTCAACGCGGTGCGAGACACAATGCCCCCCATAGAGTGTCCGATCAGAATGACAGAGCTGGGATCTGGCAGGCTGGGGTCTCTCCGCGATCGCCGAGGATCGTGGTAGAGTGACAGAATATATGAGATAGCTTCATTGACGTATTCCGCCTGGTCTAGCAGCGTTTGACCATGGAAGGCGGCCATGTCCTCGTTGAAATCAATCATGAAGAAATCCAGACTCCGTGTGCCCGTCTTGAGGCGCTCTTGGTCATGACGGACAACGTCGGCGTAGTGGCGCGACGCCTCGGCAGCCAGGGATCTAACTTGTCGGTAACTACCGGCGTTTCCAGGCAAGAAGAGCACCGGTGCACCGTTTAGCTGAAACCACGATTAAACATCAGTACTCGATGGAGAAGAATGAAGGACTCTGGGACCGAATCTGAGCCAAGAACTCACCCCGAGATTCTCCTGGTTGTACGGATCCACCCCCTCTTCCCGATAAAGAAACAGATTGTATTTGCTGGCAAAACGAGTATGTTCCGTATCAAATCCGACCATGCGAATGAACGTGGGGCTCATGACGGGAATGCCACATCCATCGCCGCCGACCTGCCGCACGGTAAAGGACCGGCAGATGAAGAATAAGAATATCGAGGCGACAAGCGTGGTGAGCGCGGCTAGCACGGAGATCGGCCAGGGACTGCGGAGATGCGACGGGCGAAAGCGGTGCTGGCCTTCCGGGGAGGCTTCCATCGGCAATCGCTGGGAGGCCAGCGGGGTCATGACAGACGACGATCGGGACTCATGGGAGGAGGGAGTGCGCCAGAGACTCGAGTTTCTCGAGCGGGTATTGGAGGTGCCGGTAGTGTCTCGCCGCAGATCAAAGCTGGTGCCGGTTCTGGCTGCCTGCGAGCGGGATTTTTCCGGCGGATCGAGAACATGGGGAGCATGGCTGGGCTCAGTCTGGGTTCGAGAGACGGTGATCACGGAGTCTTCAGCGTCGTCCTCGGCCGGCGAGCCAGACGAGCGTCTGTGCATTGGAAGTGGCCGCAGTCGGAATAATCATCCAGCACGTAGGAGAGACCGAGAAGTGATGGGTTGGGGTGGAAGTGTGCGGCAATGGTGGACGGGCGGCAAGGGGATCCGTCCCTGGAAGACGGAGGCTGGAATGCGACAATGTGCAATCTGGAGGAGCCGGCGAACGAACGAACAAGCACGACAATGGGTGTGAATCAAGCTGAATGAAAGTGTAGGTCGTGCCGAGATTCCCTGTCTTTCCTCCTCAATCAATTATTTGTGGTTGGTTCGAGACCGAATGGACCCCTAAAAGGAACGAGCTCGGGGTTTCGCCGGAGGACGAACGAGCGACCGACGGACGGAGGCGATAAGGAGGGGAACGAGGAGGGAAGATAGCAGTAGAGGAGGCGACCGGTGACGGAAAGGAAGGTCGCGAGAAGGTGGATGAAGAGACAAAGAGGACGAGTCGACCTGAAGGAGGCTCAATAGGGTGGGGAGGGAGGAAAAAAAGCGAAAGCAGCAGCAACAGCAGTTGTTAGCAGCAGTAGGGAAGCGAGCGAGGCAAGGCGATGGAAAGAAAGGTTGGTTGAGGTTCTGGTTTCTTTTTTGGCACCGCAGACGGAACGGGCTTGGCGGGATGCAAGTCGGCACGATCGAGCCACCATCGACTGTCAGTCCTTACTCAGTACGTCTACTATACTTCTCTCTTATGAGGGAGGCAACAGTGAATGTCTTTTCCCTTTCCTCATCCTCTGCGTTAGAGGAATCCACTCCCCAGACCGGATGTCATGAAGTCAGCGTCGCACCGCCGGCCAACTGGGATACAAGGGACGGAGAACGGAGGGTCCCATGGGTCCCATGGGTCCCATGGATCAAGTCGGCCCTGACAGCTACGAGGAGAGAGTCGTCTTGGCCTCACTTACTACATGCTGGGGAGATAGAAGGAGCAGTGAGGTAGAGCGCAATAGTCAACATAATCAATTGCAGGCTTGAAAAGACCTTTCCTCTCTCTCAAATTGGAATACCCTGTTAGTATGGACTGCGCAGTCTGGACTCGCAATGAGACCCTGAGAGACTCCATCCAGGCTCCACCACCAGCCCGCAGCCGAGTAAGTGGATGGAGAACGGGCAAATTACGGAGCAACTGTGCTGTGCTTTGTGCAGCACACATCAATCACTACTACCAAAAGATATGTATTCACCTTGCACACAGTACTGTACAACACAATCAACCCGTAGTATACCGACCAACCATGTTTATCTTCAAGCACCTTAAGTAATAATCAGACCACGCATCAGCCCTGCAGGTGCCAGCCAGGCAACCGCCGTGCGGGGTTAAGCAACACCTATAAATTCAGCTCCTTCTCCCCATTTCCCAACTCGGATAATTCCACCCTCTCCACTCTCCACTCTATGCACAATCCTGCATAAAATCCCAGGTGAGTTTATTTGGTCTTCTTCTTGAGATTCTGCAACACTGGGGATGCAAATGAAGAGACTTCAACCCTGTGATAGTCTTCACCCAAGACAATGAGCCCATTCCAATGAAGCAGATGCTGAGACGCCCTGTTAAGACTGGAGCCGGACTTCCTTGTGTGGTGTCCCGTTGACTGACTGATTCGGTCGTATCCCAGATTACAAATTCAAGCGACGGACTCTGTAGCGTGATGCAATCGTTCAACATTTCCAAATCCCTCTTCTAAAGTTCTTATTCAAATCGAAGCTTAATTATACATAGTTATACTTAAAACATTCCTCCGGTAAACGAGAGAGACATCAAGATTTAATATGTATGACCATACATGCTAGGTCTCTGAAGCCGCTCCAGTCATAGTATCCAAGCATCATACAGTCCATGAATTCCTGAACGCTAAATCATCACATCGTAGATTTCGTACTGTAGTGTAAAAGTCTTGTCACCGCGTGCTTCAACCCTCTAGGGTCCGCACGGTACCCTTCTCTGGGTCACTCTCAACAACTTCACCGTCCTTGCTATGATGCGCCGTCACTTCCGCCATGTCCGCATCATGCGCCACATCGAACTGACGTCCCAACCGCTCCGGGCCCAAGAATGTCACCAAGATCACATAAGCGAACACACACCCCATGAAGATGCAGATCACCTTGCCGTACTGGTAGCGCTTGGCTCCAGTGTCTGAAGGTGACAGAGGGAACCGTTCTCCGATCGTTGACTCGATCGTGGAACTGGCTGACGACACTAGGTTGCCGAGCTGGTAGGCTGTACCCACCGCGAATGTGCGGATTGAGCCTGGAGATAGCTCCATCAGATGAATGGGAATGACACCCCAAGCGCCCTGCACGCAGAATTGCTCGAAGAAGGCGGCGGCCATGACATTGGTCGAGGTAACAAAAGTGTACGGGTAGAGGAGGGCACCGCCGACGATACTGATCACAATGATCGAGAATCGTCGGCCGAAGATCTGACTCGCCCAGCCGCACAGAGTGCCTCCCGTCAATGCGCCCAGGTTGGCGACGACTTGGGTGACAGTGACCGCATCAGCTGAGAAGCCAAACTGGCTCTTGAGCATGGTCGGATACAGATCTTGCGAGCCATGCGACTGCAATAGTTAGTAAGTGGACGCCAACAACGAACTGTAGAAAGTACACACCATGAAGTTGAAGCCTGCCATGAGCAGAACGAGATAGATCAGGAGCAACCAGTGTCGCTTCAAAGCTGTCCGGCCCTCCGACATGAAAGTCGATGTCACTCCACCCCGCACAGAGTTTCGAGTCCTCTGGCGTTCGATGAAAGCATCTGTCTCCGGCAGGCAGAGCCGGTAGATAATGATGAGGACTGGAGGGCATGCGCCGAACCAATACAAAGGTCTCCAACCGTGCGAGGTCGTGTCAACCAATCCGCGTGCAAAAGCAGTCGCCAGCAGATATCCAAACGCATAGCCTTGCTGGAGTAAACCGGATACAATACCACGCGCCTCCATTGGACAATCTTCAAGCGCAGTAGCCGCGGCGTTGCCGTATAGACCCCCCATAGCAATCCCAAAAAGAGCGCGACAAGCCAGGAACTCACGATATGTATTACAGAAACCTGTTCCCAGCTCCAGCACAATGAACATGATGTTGTTGACAATGAAAGGCCATTTACGGCCCCATCGGTCAGCGGCGATGCCGAAGGCGATCGCTCCCACGGAGCGGAGCATCAGCACGAGGGTGATACCCCAGGTGATATCTGTGACTGACTTGTCGAAGGCCTCTGCGAGCTGGGTGGTCGTCAAGGATACGGTAAAGAAATCGAAGGCATCCCACGTCCAACCAAAGAAGGCGACCTAGGAATGCGATTAGCAGTGGACGGGCGGCGCGGAGGATCTCGAGTCACCTACACCAAAGAAGAGCCATTGCTTGCCACTGAGCAGAGTAAGGGCCTTGATGGGATTCGGAGCAGGGTTCATAGGAGGTACCAGGGTTGGGATTCGAGTTATCAGGTATTTTCCGACGCTCATTGACGGTAAATCTTCTTCGTCCGAAACATGATGCTGGACTGCCCGTGAGGGCCTGTCCTCTTTGACATGAGACATACTGGATAGAAGAGCAGACAACTACCGTTTGACTGGAGAAGAAGCAAGGAAATGAGCATAGAACGAGGAGTGGAACGCGAGAAAAGAAAAAGTAAAGAAAAGAACCGAAATTTGAGACTCGGCCGCAGTTTTAAAAGGCCGACGTCGGGCAGGTGAATGTTCGCCGAGCAGCCATGAGGATGACAGACCCCGCGATTTCTCCTCGGGTCTAACCCAAACCTACCTACCTAGTACCTAGCTCAGGTGCTTCCTGAGGACCAGGCTTTGGTTAGCCTTTCGGACTCTTGCCGATCACTCACATGAGGCAATAGAGGCTGACACCTGGGCCGAATCAAAACCATACGAGCATGCAAGGAAGGAGATGGATAAGCGGGAGGATTGCCCCCGGGGGTTTCATCTGAGTCAGGGCGTGGCAGCTGCTTCTCCGCCCAGACCTTTCCTCTGTTTCTTCTTTGTTTTAATTTCTCTCAATTCCCTTCCTCCTCTTCCATCATGATGACTGACTGAGTCTTCCATCTCAGATGATCAGGAATGGTGGCCATTGACTCTGAGTCTGTTCTGTTCTGTTCCATCGCCAAGCTTTCCCCCGGAGGCCAAGAACCTCCCCACATTTTCTTGTTCTCCCACAGTTCCATGTCTTCCTCAACCTTCGAGTCTGTCATGCCATGACGTCTTATTCGCTTGCAGCAAGTGCTTTTCACTGCCAGATGGTTGAATTGACCAAGGTGGGATTTAAGGATTTACCCGCTTGTTGTTCTCCTATTTCCTATTCACACTGGCTGGCAGGCCCCCCCTTCCCCACTCCCCCAGTCAGTGCCAACGCGGGGTAAACTTGAACCGTGCCAAACCCCCATCTTCCATGCAAAATAGTGTTAAGCCATGGGTGCCAAGTGGGCGCCCACCGAAACTCAACCACAAGAGTGTTGAACCTTCTACCTCTTGCTTTTCTTGTCTTCACCCACGCGGTGTCCAATAATGCGAAACTTATTATGTTTTTCTTCGGTCATGTGGTGCCACGCGAGCCAATATGCTGGTGCCAGACCCCAAACATTCCTACCCACTCACTGCTCCTTCTAGCAGAGCCTATGTAACATCACCTTTGGTCCGACTGGTCGGCCAACACACTAAACCAGGATGCCGTCGCTCGTCCACTGACAGTTTCGCACCAGGTCTCTTCTGAATTAGTCCACACGGGCAGTCGGACTCAAGAAGCATTGGTACAGTCCCTCTGGACCAATGGGCTGCTTGTCGAAGGATACATAACCAATTGTATCGGTACATTTTCGGTTCGTTTAGCCAGCCCGTCCGGGCAATTGGTATCATGCCCTCATCATGCGTTGACTCAAGACTTTTATGAGTCGGGAACCCTTTCCCGATGGACTCTATCCCCGCGCCAAATGCACATGGGACATTCCCATGTGCCGTCTCACAGCAAAAGCACCGACTCGGATCACTGACCAGCCTGATTCTTCTTGGGTACTACCGAAATCGGGTATGCTATCTAGTTCTCTAATCATTGCCGATGTCAATCAGCCCAATGGTTTAGCTTCTGTTGTGGAGTAATGTCGCATTTCAGCTCCCTCAGAACTGGGGTTCGGGAGTCTGCATGGCTCCATGGATGTGATGTTGATTCGATCAATCTAGCTCGTCATGACTCGAAAGCTATAATTTGGTTTGGATATCCTGCCTCTCGATTCAAGGCAACGACAAGCCACAGGCTTTGTCTAGCTAAAGGCTCTGAAAGTATCATTGCCAAGCCGTTAATGGGTGTGGTGGAAGCTTCGAGTGCCAAGCAGGTGCTTGGAGGAACATTTTTTTCTTGGCCCAGTCTCGGCATGGACAACACATTTCTCGCATTCCATGTTTGAGGTGACAGGTTGGGTCGAATGATAGGCGACTGTAGGTATAACTCGTACGTTGGAGGTGAGCATCGTCCAAGCTACCATACCTCCTGGAGTGAGCATCTATATTTTGCTAGACGGTTTGTGATACATCTTCCTGCTGATACCATGAAGACCGAGAGACTCTACATTGAATGAGTACAGCACCATTGCGAGACTGTACGCTATCATGCCCGAGGTTTGCAACATCGCCAAAATTGCATATGCAGACCTCTGTTCTCAATCAAACCCCATCAGATTCCTGCTCTATTGAACTTGCTCTATTGACCGAGCCGATGCCGAGTTGCTTTTATACAGAATGCAAATATATACAAGAAATATAACACAAGGTATGTTCATCACCTCATCGTTTCCGGAGCCGCTTGGACATTCGTCTCGTGGTCGTAGTCTGGGAGGCTTGGAGAATAGCATGTGTGTCCGCATCGTCCTCGGCCTTGACTTTGACGCCATCTTCACTTGCTGCCCTCTTCAAGGGGATAGCCGTGGCCGTGGTGACCTCCGTCTTGACCTCAACACCGTCATCCTCTCCTTCCTCATCTTTAACCTCCACCTTCACCCCCACCTTGGAAGAAGTCGCCGCCAAGCGATCCGAGAAAGTCCTCAGATTCGCCGTGAATAGCACACTTTGCGCCCAGCCCGCCTCCTTTCCCCAAAGCTTGCGGAAATGATTACCCACGGCATCGTACAACACCTTGTTAAGGGACTTATGCGACCCCTTCCCGAA
Source organism: Aspergillus floridensis (assembly GCA_012184565.1). NCBI lineage: Eukaryota > Fungi > Ascomycota > Eurotiomycetes > Eurotiales > Aspergillaceae > Aspergillus > Aspergillus floridensis. Next base: position 17,057 of record WOUI01000350.1, on the reverse strand, counting down.
CTTGTAATCCCGCTGCGCAATCTGCCAGACTGTACATATATGTCCTTGTCAATGACATCCCGCAGACAGAGAAGCTGAAAAAAGAAAGACTCACCGTGCGTATCAACCGGTACCGCCTCACCCCACCCCAAACCCATCAAACAAACACAGTCCGCGACTTTAGGCCCCACGCCTTGCAACTCCAGCAACTTGGCATGAGCAAGTCGATACCCTTCCCTCCCTTCCTCCTTCCATTCCCCAGCGTCACCCTCACCATCACCACCCAGCGAACCAGCACGTCCCAACGCCACCGACTCAGGATTCCGCAACCCCTCCAACCACCCTTTCTCCCGCTCCAGCGCCACAATCCGCGCCGTCTGACAGATATACTTGGCCCGGTACCCGAACCCTAGCCCGCGCAGGGTGGCCTCCACGTCTTCGTCGGCGTCAGCGTCGCCGACCATCATCTCCTCCGGGCCGGGGAAATCGTGGTACGCGCGGCCGTCAACGGTGGCCACGAAGGCGCCGTAGCGCCGGCAGAGCTTCTCGACCATCTGCGAAATGCGCGCGATGTTGTTGTTGCTGCTGCAGATGAAGGCGATGAGCGCCTCCCACGCGTCCTGCCGCAGGATGCGGATCCCCGTGAACTGCGGCGCCTTTTTGCGGAAGTTCGCGTCGTGCTGGGACCACCCCTCGTACAGGGTGGTGAGGTTGGCTGGGAGGTTGAAGTAGGCGGTTAGGAGGGGGAGGATGGGGTCGTCATCATCATTCGTAGGGATGGGGTTGTTGTGTTCAGTTTTGAGGGCAGAGGAGGCTTTTTGCTGTTTAGGAGGGATGGCGGCGGCGGCGGCGGCTTTGGGTGAGATGATGGTCTTGGAAGGGTGAGAGGGGAGGTAGGTTCGGTAGTAGAGGTGGGTTGGGTCTTGCTTTAGGGACAGTAGACGGCCGTGTAGAACGCAGCGCCATTCGTCGCTGTCAGGGACATTGTGCCATCTTTCGAAGGGGTTGAATTAGCTTTGTGAGTACTTTATTGGATACGATAGTGCAGCACATGAAACCCTGAGCGGCGAGGCGAGGAGTACTGTACCGGAATGATTGTCCACAGCGTAAGGTGGTGTTGATGCACAATTCACTCAAACTCACGGGCAGCTTGCGCCATTCAGAAAAAGCACCGACTGTCATGATGAAAGACAATTGGCCTCGTCAAGCATCCTAAAGAGTCCCAGGAAGTATTTTGACACGAAGATCACTCCCAAACGCCTGTAGATACCGATACCGATTCTGCCGCCCACTGGGGGTCCGATAAAGAAGGCGGTCCCAGCCGCGCTAACCGTTTCAAGGAGCGCTCGGGCGGCTGCCGCTTGCTTTGGTCGCCGCCAGCGAGTTTTCCCTTCCCCAGCGCCGCAGCTCGACCACTCTCCTTCATCAGAGGAACGTCCTTTTCTTTCCATCTTCTCGGTTGCGCTTGAGGTCGCACCTTTGAATCCTCATCTCGTGCCTCAGGTCTGCTTTTGGAGCTTGTTAGTTGTTTCCAGCCGACACTTGCGATCCCAAGGACGAAGGGAGGAAAATAAGGAACTGAAACTATTCTATTTGCTGGAGTTGTTGTTCACCATGAACGGTGATACGTATTCTGCCAGACGTGAGTTATATCCCCGACAACAGCCACGCTTATTGTGGGCTCACATGCTAACATTGCTTATAAAGCGGAGGCGGGTCGCTCTAGGGATTACTACGTGAGTTCACTGACATGGACGATGTTTATCTCTCGTTCCATCTGCAGCTAGCTAACCCGACCGACGATGTACAGCGCGAGGAGCGTCGCGAACGTGGTGGTGAACGGCCGGAGAGACCGGAGAGATCGGACAGAGGGGACAGACCGGAGAGAGCGGAACGGGGCGAGCGAGGCGAGCGAGGCGACAGAAGACGGTCCAGATCGCCCCATTACAGCTCTCGAGGCGGCTCCCGACGCGAGTTCGAGGCCGACTCGTACTCGTCCAGCCGCGACTACCGCGCCCGAGAACGCGAGGACCGCTACTCCAGCCGCAGAGAAGAGCGCGATTGGGATCGGGATCGAGGCGACCGCCGCCGCAGAGACTACGAAGACAGACCCTCTCGCCGCGAGAGGGACCGAGACCTGTTCGAGGAGAGGCCCCGACGGGAGGGGCGGGACCGGGGGGACCGTGAGCGTGGAGACCGTGCTGACCGCAGTGGTGGTGGTGGCGGCGGCGGCGATCGCGAGCGCGAGCGCGGCGGCGGCGACAGAAGGGAGCGCAAGAAGAGTGCTTCGCCTCCACGGAAGAGGGAGCCTACACCCGACCTTACGGATGTCCTGTCGGTCTTGGATCGCAAGCGCCGTCTGACGCAATGGGACATCAAGCCCCCCGGCTACGAGAACGTCACGGCCGAGCAGGCTAAGCTCTCAGGTAAGCACACCGAATATTGAGTCATGATCGATCGCAAAACTTATCTACATGCAGGCATGTTCCCTCTCCCTGGTGCACCGCGTCAGCAGCCCATGGACCCCAGCCGTCTCCAAGCTTTCATGAACCAGCCCGCTGGCAGCAGCACCGAGACCTCCGCCCTCAAGCCAGCCAACTCCCGCCAGTCGAAGCGTCTTTTCGTCTACAACCTGCCCCCCACCGTCACTGGGGAGGCGCTGCTGGCCTTCTTCAACCTCCAGCTCAACGGCCTGAACGTTGTCGAGAGTGTGGACCCTTGTATCTCGGCCCAGGTGTCGACCGACCGCTCCTATGCTCTTCTTGAGTTCAAGACCCCCGGCGACGCCACGGTTGCCCTTGCGTTCGACGGAATCACGATGGAGGAGCACGAGGCTGCCGGCAATGGCGATGCCAACGGCTCGCCGCAGGGGCTGGAAGTGCGGCGACCCAAGGATTACATTGTTCCTAGCGGAGTTGAACAGGAGTACCAGGAGGGAGTTTTGTTGAACGAGGTTCCTGACTCGCCCAACAAGATCTGCGTGTCGAACATTCCCAACTATATCCCCGAGGAACCGGTGACCATGCTTCTCAAGTCGTTTGGCGAGCTCAAGTCTTTCGTCCTGGTCAAGGACAGCTCCACAGAAGAGTCCAGGGTAAGTGTTTCTGTGAATGTGCGGTTATGCAAATCTGACCTTTTCAGGGAATCGCGTTCTGCGAGTACGCCGATCCTACCGCCACGAGCATCGCTGTGGAGGGGTTGAACGGGATGGAGTTGGGTGACCGACACCTGAAGGTGGTGCGTGCCAGTATCGGAATGACCCAGGCTGCCGGGTTGGACATGGGCGTCAATGCGATGTCCATGTTTGCCAAGACGACATCTCAGGATTTGGAGACTAGCCGTGTGCTGCAGCTGTTGAACATGGTGACTCCTGAAGAGCTTATTGATAACGATGACTACGAAGGTATGTTTTGGTTCCTGGTTTTGGTGGGGTTTGTGGCTAATCGCCCGGTAGAAATCTGCGACGACGTCCGTGACGAGTGCTCGAAATACGGCCAGATCCTCGAGTTGAAGGTGCCCCGCCCCTCTGGAGGCAGCAGACAGTCCCCTGGAGTCGGCAAGATCTTCGTCAAGTTCGACACGGTGGAGTCGGCCACGAATGCTCTGAAGGCGCTTGCGGGCCGCAAATTCTCTGACCGGACTGTCGTGACGACGTATTTCTCCGAGGTGAGCAGTCTCTTTCTGGGACATGAATCGGAAAACACTTGCTGACGAGGCTTTAGGAAAACTTCGATGTCAACGCTTGGTAATTGCACCGGTTGTTTTTTGTACTGCGTCTTTCCTAAACGCTCTCTTCACGATGCTTCTTAATTGATTTCAGGCAAGTCATGCCCAAGACCCGAATTGGGAACAGTCGATGCTCAATACCTGTACTGGTTGTGGGAAGGGGGGGTGGGGGAGGGGGGAGATCTCTATAATAGTGGCTTTTTTCGACCTAGTACTGGGTTACGATGTATCATAGCGAGAAACGATTACTTGGATCTGATTGTGTGTAGTCTTCTGTAGCTGTGATGTCTAGGTTGCGGGAAGTTCCCTGGTTGGTCTCTATGTAGCAAGACAAGAATTTTACCTACAATTCTAAAGTGATACCTTGCATAGTCTTTCGGGCTCGAATGAGCAGGCGAACTATGGTGTGGAGTCTGTTTTAGTATTGCCTCTGGTCTTGGTGTCTATGAAGTTCGTGGTCCTTTTGGAGAGGTGGGTGTCCTCGCTTATCCTTCTCTCCGCTGCGATAAAATATATTCAATTGTTGTGATGCTCCTTGACAAGGGAATTCTCACTGACACCTGCTCTGCTTGCAAGTCTATTCGAACTGCATATATACTTGACTATTCAACACAGCCACCGGTTAAAACCTGCTCATGGACAGTCACACACAACTGTAGCTCTGAGCGAACCTACCACTACGTATATCACCTCAATGAGGCGACTCGGCTCATGCCCCTGCATGAAGTAGGTACAGAGATTTAGTACAAAGTCAGATGAATAGTCCTAAAAGGCTTTCTTTACTTGTTCAGCTCATGACAAGGTATGCACCGGGACTATACATTGAAATATCGGACAATGGCAGTAACACTCTCCTTGCCCTCCGATTTACAGCCCATGGTTGTATTCTTCAGCGGAATATACCTGGATAATCGAATCAGGAAACAAAGAATCATATATTCAGTGCTATAACCAGGTATGAGAGGAGAGGATGCATGTATAGCCTCGAGTCCCTGGTAACATAATTGCCACCCCAAGACGCCAATAGAAACTCCATCACAAACAGATCAGTCCCAGGCCCGGGTCACATACAATTTAACCAACGGGCGTCCAACGGCGTCCAACGGCGAACTCCGTCGCCCGAACTCTATAAATTGCACAGATCACCGCACGCGATCCGCAGAGGAGCCCTAAACCACGAATGATAAGATGAAAACCGTCTCTCCCATTGTTGAATTGTATGTACAGTAGTACCTGATATGATATACAGTCCTTGACCTCACAGAGCAGAACACAAGTTATCTACTTAGCCCAACGACAACTGCTGTACTGTAGTTATTGTGGCAGAGCACTAGCCCCAGCACCAGCACTATATCATACATCGGTAGACAGTCAGTCCTCACACATCCACAGGAAGACTTGTAGGTACGGAGTACCCCGAACTCTATAGATTACCCCAGATTAAGCCACCGCACACAGACAAACCCTCCTCCAATAACGCAACTTATCCTCGGAGAATTATCACCTACCACAGTGTGACCACAAGAAATCGAACCAGCAACCCAAGTCCCAACCAAGCTAAGCAAACACACACACACACACACACACACACACACACACACACACACACACACACACACAAACAAGCGAAGCATTCCCAACCGTACATGCATGCATGCAAGTAAGCCTGCGTCCGCACCTGCAACGGTCGTACGGTACCCTACACCAAGCACCCACACCTGAACCAAGTCAAATCAAGTCAGATAAAGCAGACGACGGCGACAGCGACAGCAGCGGGGAATTCTAGAACCCCATCCCCCCAAACACCCCCCCTCAAAAAACTCAATCTAATTTCCACGGGCACCGGGAGGGCCGAAGAGGGGAAGGGCTTTCTCACGCCCACGAAGCTACAAGGCCAAGGATAAGCGAGCTGCGAGGCCAGAGGAATTGTTCCTGCGGCGCGCCGGGCGCGGGGGAAAGATACCCGTTAGCGTTAGTTTAGCATTTAGTGCACCGGTTAGGCTACGGAGGAAATGGGGGAATGGGGTGGGGTGGGAATTCCCGCCTTGCTGTGTAATGTGTATGCTTTATTAGAGTTTGGGGGGGGGATATTAGTTCGAGTCAGAGATATGATGGATGATGGGAAGAGGAACTTGGAAGGATTTCTGGGCCTGTTGTTTTGGCTTTCCCCCCCCCCCTCTTTCTCTCTCGCTTGGCTGGCTGGCTCGGGTAGTTCGGCGGCGTTGGCGTGATGTTTCGGACGGATTACTTCTCGTCTATTTTTCTAGAGGTGTCGTCTTACTTCTGATTCAAAGGGTAGGAAGAGAATGTACAAAGTAGAAAGATGTGTTCAACAATGTGGTATAGTGTAGGTTAACAACCAAAGAATCATCCAGGGTATAAGTACAGCCGTGAAAAAACATATGCAGTTCGTACAAAATATACATCAGGACTTTTTCCTTTTCTCTTGACTCAATGCTCCGATGGTCAACCCCAAATAAAACTCAGACAAATGCTCCATGCTCCATGCTCCATGCTTCAAACAAGTTAGCGTCACTGGGATCCATTACGTGGGTGTGCTGGCGCAAAGGTCGCTTGCGGATCCCATTCGCGTCCGTGGGCCTGCGACGCGCTCGGCGGCCGAGGCGACGAGAAGCTCATCGTCGGGCTCACGTATCGCGCCTCCTGGCCGTAGCCGTCGTGCTCGGGGCTCCGGGCCCCGGAGGTGCGCGCCGGGCTGGGCGATCGAATCACCGGCTCCGGCGTCTTGAAGGCGGGCGGCGGCGCCCCGGAGCCGTCGAGCATCTCGTAGGCGCGCGAGTCCGGCGTGCGGCGGGCGTCCGCGGAGACGAACTCGTTGGGGTGCGAGACTTTCGTCTTGAAGAGGCCGGCCCATCCCAAAAACATTGACGGTCGCGCGAACAGAATGAAGTTCCAGAAGCCGACCAGCGACAACAGAATGAGCACCGCCAGCAGGGTGGCCTGGTTGGGCAGCACGTGCTTCACCTCGGAGAAACACTTCTGCTTGTCGCCCTCCGTGGCGACCAGGCACGCCACCCATGGGAGGAACAGCTCGGCGTTGGCGGGCGTCATGGCCAGTTTGTTGTCCATCTTGATGAAGACCACCGCGAAGAAGATGACGTTGCCGATGATGATCAGGATCAGGGTGACACTGCGCCACTGCAGCTGGATGACGCGGCGGACGCGGCGGTAGGCCTGCCGGGCGGTCATAGTGCGCACGCTCGCGCTGTAGGACGGCAGACCCGAGCTGTTGGTCGTGGGGTTCTTGTCGAAGACCGATTTGACGTAGACGTGGATGCAGTACAGCATCGTGGCCAACTGCAGGACCAATGCTGCCGCAGCGAAGGCCACCACGGGAGCCCAGTAGTCCCGGTTGCTGTCGTGCACGTTGATATGACATGTCCCTCCGAATCGGTAGGACACCCCCGTCAAGCACAGCATGACAGTCAACCCGATGATCGGGATGCCCCAGCCAAAGATGAAGGCGCCCCACATGAACTTCGTCCCCAGCATGACCTCCCAACAAACCTGAAGGTGGAAAGCCAGAGTACGAATAAAACCTGCGCGATTTGGTTAATGCTGGGGCGGACAATTGACCGAGAAAAAGAAATACATACTCCACGACACGGCTACCCAGCCGCCGAACAGAAGTAACGAGCCAGTGAAAGCACACGCGACATCCGAGTACATATCGTTCGGCGTGATTGCATCGAAACACTGCTCCGGCTTAATCCCTAGAGGGATGATGAAAGCAATCTGCGAGGCCGGTCAACATCGTCCCGTTCCCGTAACTGCTCGCGTGCCTGCGCACTTACCTCGATGCAGCAGATTCCCAGTGTGAAACATATGCTCAGATAGTGACGATTCGTCCATTTCGGAGGCAGGACCGCATATGATACTAAGAGAAAGATACAAAGTGGCAGGATGGCAACCCCAAGCCAGCCGGCGGCCTGGGTTTTGTTGGTCATGTCTAGACAGCCCGTGCGTGATTAGCGATTGTTCCCTCATATCTTTGACAGATATGCATACCATCACCGTATATCCATGATGACAATGGGCACGGCAGGCAGCAAGAGACGTTGCCCTGAGCCGTGCTTAATGTTTCACAGTAACGTCCGTCAATGACTGCAGAGAGAGCACATCGTCAGCGTCGCACACAGGGATGGACCGGAGAAAAACATACATCCACCGGTTGACGGGAAGAATGACTCCTGGTAGAAAGGAGCCGGACATGATCCGTTTAGTGTCGTATTGCTCATGATGTGTGTGCAAGGGCCAATGTCAAGTATACTCGTCGATCTCAATGGAGGCAGGTGGTGGCGAGATTGTCATGTCCTTTGGGTGGGCGAGATTAATAGGGTTGCCAGCAACAGCGACTCCGGACGTGATACCCTTCCGCAAGAGATTCACAGCCGTGCATTCACGGAGCACAGTCGATCGATGAGAATTAAGTCACTGCATGTGGACACCGGGCAGATCGAGAGAGAGAGAGTGTGTGTGTGTGCAAGTGGGAGCGAACGGACATGGGGGAGGGGAAGGAGGGGGGAAACGATCAGTTATACTACTTTCGATTTAAACGATGCGCGCTGGGAGACTAGAGTATGGGACCGTCCCGGGGGTGCCACCAGGATCCAGAGATTCGGTTGGGGCACACCTCGAGTTGCCTCTTGCACATCTTGGTTACTCAATTACTCATACTTTTTTGGAAAGGGTCCGTGTGAAAATCCCACTTTTCCAGTCGATTTCCCTCATTGCGCCGAGTTTAACCTCAGGGGCACGATGGAAAGGTGGAGTCGGTGCATTGCATTGCACCGACAGGCTTGCTGCGACAACGCCAGGGAAGGAAGTAAAGTTCCACGCTCCGTCGGGGGTTCCAATCGACCGTCGAGGTGCATGAATTTTGATGGAAGGAATTAGACGAAGAAAGATCAAGTCTAGCCATTCAGTAGTAAGTATCGGTAGGGCACAGCACAGCCTGGTAAAGCGGGGGGGTTTTTTTTCGAGGAGAGAGCCAGACTTCGAGAGAGGGCGAGAGGGTAAGATGCCATCGGCGAAGAACAATGTGTCAAGGAGCCCTAAGCCCGGTTGGGTTAATTCACCTGCAGCCTTCTGCATGGGTATAAACCAATGCTCTGCATTATTGGGCAGGCCAAGTGTCGACACGACCCACCGACACCCAAGGATCGGAAACAAGAACGTGGGCTGTACCTCATGGGTACATGACTGACGGTCATTAATACCTTGCTCTTACGTAGTATGGTACATAAGTATGGTACATGGCTGCTAGCGAGTTTCACGCTGTGCGTGAGACTTTGAGACTCAAAGTCCGCAAGAAACCTCATCCCAGATGGTTTACTCTAAGTTTCGGTCTCTTCCTAAAAGAGTCTTCCCATCCCGTTTGTAGTGGCATCCTGAAGCAGGGTTTCCCTCGCCATTTGACGCGCCTGGACGGGTTTCTCCTCCCCGAACACGTCTATTATGTAGTGTGACCACCAGCCTTGTCCATTCCATGGATCGATCCCCTTATCATCAGTAGTCGGGATTTGTACGTACTCGGTTCCCTCCATGAAATGTGACCTTGGGGTAATATTCAGATTCTCGCTACATTCCCGAACCAGAGGAAGGTTGCCGACCAGGTGTCAATTCACCTTGGTTGGCTAAGTTTGACGAGCATTGCAGGGCACAAGTGACAAGACAGCAGACAGCACTGGCAGGCAGACAGGCAGACAGGCAAACAGTAGGTAAGAACAGTCGACTGAACTGTAACTACGACTCAGTTGCCTCCGTCTAACCAGGTAAGTGACCACGACCGACCGCGTACCTTAACAGACCTCCTCGTGTGCGGGCAGGGGTCGTCAGCATCATGGCTGCATGGCTGCATGGTTGCATGGCATTAAACTTTGAGCTGGAGTAAAACTATCCCGGGAATGGAAGCCTTTCCTCCCGCTAACGCAACCACTTTCCATGATAGGAGGAGCTGATCAACCATCCTGGTCGGGTCGCTCGGTCAGATTGAAATGTGCGGCCTGAATTATTTTGACTTTCTATTGCCCCTGTGCACCCTAACTCTAAACAGATGGTGGCCGCTGTCAAGTTAGCATGCGGTCTTCTACCGAGCATTACATTGCGCACTACAACATGTTTGGAGCGATCTTCTGGCTGGTAATAATCTAGCATCGTTAGCAGTTCTACGAGAGGTTCTACTGAAAAAGCTAGGCTGCAAGAACATGTACATGTAAACGTACCGTACAAAGTATTTTCGTCAATAGGAGCCCAAATCAGTAAGATGTGTGACACTAGCCTGGACCCAGTCTCTCTCTTGCAGTCTAATATCAATGGATATTAATGGCTCTATGCTCGCTAGTCTCCTCCTCCCCCCCATTGTGGAATCTAGATCTTTCCCCATCACAATGTGCATTGACCATCGTTGACTGAACAAGGCCCTCGCGTACGACTCTGCAGCAACATGCTTGCCTTCGATGTACCCCTCCCTCCTACGTAATCATCCAAGGCAGTCTCGTAAAAATGGAGCCCATTGAAATTCGCAGTGCGAGGCAAGGGGTAAATGTAAATCACTTGAAGTGTTGACTGCTTACTGCTACTGCTGGCTCAGCTGTAAGCGTGCGTAGGATGTCTATCTTCGCTGCTCGGTACTGGCCTCGTCCAATACCTGCCGCGTTGCTGCTGATCGACACTGAACTCGGAGGGAGTTTCCACGGTACGAACCTTCACCCTCAACATCGTGTTTCCTTTTTCGTTCTGGCAACGGAGGTCAGCCCTGGCATTTTAGCTTGAGTGAGCTTTTGCGCGATTGGGTATTGATTGACAGAGCCCCTTCACGGTCTTGATGCAGATAGTGGAGGCAAATAGCTGACGATCATCTTCAAAATGTTGATTCTGTTGAAAACCCAGTAGATGGACCTGCGGATGAATAGGATTTTTTTGAGTTTTGAGTTTTGTGCCGAAGCTCGCGGTAGAACAACTGATTAACCTTATTATTACTGTCTTGTTGTCGTCAGCAACCCATTTTCCTTTCCACCCACGGTTTCACGGCATTTCATGCTGCCCGTCACCTCGTGCAGTTTCTGTTTTGGTGGTGTTTCTTGTCGCATCCTTGCCAGTTTGCGATTTTGCTAGGTTAGGGGCACTGCGACAATAGAGTCACGCATCAAGCGATAGTCATTGCACTAAGTCATCTAGAGCACGTCCAGCTTTAAACCTGACACGTAGACTGTCGCAGTCGTCAGGCACTACGGAGTACCTATCTGCCAACCTGGGCAGTATGACTATATTTGGCGGCCAGCGACGGAAGCCTATGTCTTCAACACTGACCACCTTCCATCACCAATTCCACATCCACATCCGCATTTCATCCACATCCGATTTCCTTCCCGCGTGGTTAAAGTTAAAAAACATGTCCACAATTCCTCGCCAACCGAGAAATCCCGGGCAGCGCTCGCATTCTTCCCGTTCGGCTATGAGCCTGTGGCACACGCTAAACGCCATTGAACGCCCGTCCGTGGAAGTTTCCATCGAAGCTCGCATTGAGGTTATCGGTTAATCTTGCCGACGGGATCTTGATTCTCCTTTACCCCTTTTTCCATCCTCCTTTATGTTATTAATCATTACTCCTACTTTTGACATATCCACGCCAGTTAGGATGCTACTACGGAGTACTCTACCTACCTTTTCCCGGACTTGTAAGATCCTGCCTTGAAACAGGCAGATCTCGTTGCTTTTTGTCTACGATACGTACCAGTTGCAGCTACTAGTATACGGCTCCCGGGACGCTAATGGATCTGCAACTACCTGAAAAGACAAGACTTTGAGAAGCAAAGATGATCGCCATCTGCAAACCGCAAACTGTGCCGCAACTGCAGTAGTAGTCTGGCAAGGTCACTGCTACTGATGGGATTTCCGCGCTAAGTGAGGCATATCTTGCGGTTGGAGAACGCAGCAGGTACCGGAGTAGAGTGTGGATGGAGGAAGACCAAACACACAGGATCATGTCGAGGATTTGTACTCGCCATCAGGATCGAGTCCCTCGTATTCGGAAATTCTTATTGTTGACAAACTTCTGACTGAGCCTGTTATGCCTCTGTAACAACCCAGGGTTCACCAAGAACCCTAAAGGATGCAAATTAATGCCAACGATCCTGCTAAGGCTCGAATCCAGAGTAAGAACTATAGCACGTTGGCCAGGTACAGTACACACAGTACAGGGTGCATGGTGTATCGAAAGGACTACGTTTCCTGCTTACACCACATTCATGATGCGTTTTTACGGAGGCAATGAAGCCACCAAACCAGCGGATGACAGTCTAACAAGAATACGCGAGGCGGGGAGGCAAAAACGGGCTTATTCCCGGTCAGCAGGGATTTCTCGAAGGATTTCTCGCCATTGTCAATATCGAATCCCACCACCTAATTCTCGTCTAAGACCACTTTCCGACTGACATCTCTCGTGCCCAATTGGCCACTTTCACCCCTACCAAGGGATTGCGTATCTCAGTGTCATTTGACCATCGTTGTCCAAACGAGGTGGTGGAGTGACATGACAGGAAAATGATTTAGCAGGCAGCTTCTCGACCTGGACGATCATGCGATAAGAGCACGAAGAGTTGTTGGCAACGACGATGCACAGGGAAGGGAGCCTTCACCTGTGCGTCTCTTTGAAAATGGCCCAGCAAATCCACTGTTTCCTCCAGCATCCAAACGGTCAATTGGCTTCCTTTGCGAACCAATCAGTGAGGGAGAGTCTGGGCTTTGCGTGATGGCGGCAGGAACAGGGCTCGGCGACAGGGCAAACCCCGGCTACTCATAGGCTCCGTCTCAAACGTGCGTGCGTGCGTGCGTGCGCCCGCGGGTCTCGGACTCCCAAGATCTCACTTTCTCCGATCTCACTCTCAGTGCGTCAGTGCGGTGCTATAGTGCTATATCAATCCTCACTATAGATGGGGTTTTCAGCTCAGCTCTTTTGCCCCCGCCTCTCTTCCATTGTGAACCCTTTCTCCGTGCTCCTGATTCGACCGCACCCCTCTGTGTTCAGGCGCTGCTTTCCCTTCTCAACCTCGAATCATCATCCGTTGTGCGCTTGCAACTGTACCAACTATGGCCGCCTGACGTTATATGATCTTCGTGATCCTTGAATTGTCAATGGCTTTCAGATCGGGCCTGGAACTTTCGTCGCCTGTGCAGCAGTCTCTTAAGCGCGATAGAGAGATTGAGTGGCTGCGATCCTGCACGGACTTTTTTCTCTCTCTTCCCTCTTCCCAATGCCATGCGTCATACCCACTTCGTGACGGCCACGAATGACGATTCGGGTTGTGGTCCCGGCGGTGCACTCTTCCACGAGTTGGCTGGAGTTAGTGTTCTCGATTGATTTGTGATACATCACGACATGTCCCCACAACGTCCACTCTAGTACTCCGTCCTGTGTACTGAAAATTGACTCGAGCAGCACGGGAGGGGCGGTGGTGACTCAGTGCTGTGCCGCAACGACGGTTTTGTCGAGCTTGATGCCATCGCTCCATATGACATGAACCGGGGTTCTCTTTCCTTCCGAGGCTTGATTACTCGTTCAAGGTTGTCGTGCCTTTGACCAGGCATCGCAGAGGATGTTCTACAGGAAGAATGTTGCTCTTCCATCTCCTCAGCCATTCGCTCCAGCTGACAGCAGCGGCAGCAGCTCCCCTCGACACGAGGCGAGATGATATCGATCCTGCAGGTCTCGATCATCGGGTTTATACTCCGATCCAGCCAGAACGGCGGTGTGATTGCTGCACGATACGTGATCTGAAATGTTCCAGGATGGCGGGGTTTCATTCCATCATGACAGTACAGTACTATGGAGCGTGCAAAGCAGGCACGTTGCTGGTCTGGACGTGCTCTTCCACTTCTTAAGCCAGGGGTATGCTACACGAACGTAACTTCGTACCTGCATACGACGTGCCAGAAGAACAGCATCCAGGTTCATGCTTTGATAGATCTTGTTGAATCTGACCTTGAAGTAGGGTCATCGGCGTATCCTCCTGTATACGGACTGCAATAAACGCCTAGGTGCATATCACGTCTCACAAGCACATACCTGATCACGAAATGCATCACGTAGTGAGTACAGGACTGCACGGCTATATCGTTCGCGCCACAAAAGCTCCGATACATCTACTGTAGAATCGAGTTGGGTCACACAGTACCGGAGATCAAGTACGGGTGGATCTACAACCTCAGACGGAGTACTACGGAGTTACAAGAATAAGAGCAAACAGACGATAGAACAGTCTAAGATTCTGGAGAGGATGGAGAAGATTCCAGACAATTCATTATTGGTTTCAGTTTCAGCTATGCTAACCACTTCAACATATCTAACCGAGTCGGAGAGAAGAAATCTATCTGAAATGAGAATTAGCACGTTGTGTCCAAGTCCCCATTTCGGCAGAGCAACAGCAAGAAAGGTTGGTGTTGAGATCAGAAGTCCAGTTAGATCATCGAGAATAGACCCAGAGACCGGGTAAGGTCCCCAGATCTACCTCTGACATAAGAGGTACCAGAAAATAAATAAAGTAAGGTGTGTTTCATCATTGTGAAGGGTGAAGATTCGCGTTGTGGAGCGGGGTGAGTTCATGGGCAGCGGTACTAACCTGGTGAGCAAAGACCGAGGGAGACTCGCGTTGCTGAGAAAAGACAGTACACGAGATCTGTCCCTCGGATGCTTTGAGTGGAGAGGGGGAAAGCAACATAAGCTTATCCAAATCTTCAGCCTAAGGGGCGTTGTCGTTGTCGTGGTTGAAATAACAGTCAAGGAATAACCCAACAGTAGCAGAAGAGAAACAAAAAAACTTTCGAGCCAAGAATAAAAAGAAAGGCGCCCGACCCTCCCGCAAAATAAGCGAACTTTTTTCTGCCAGTATCACATGACCATACCCACAAACCCACGAATTGAAGGTCATGTGACCCACGATCCCGCGAAGAATTCTGACCCCAGCGGATTCATATTTGAGTTCCCCGACCACCACCACCAGCTTTTTTTGCGTCCCGACCAGAACAACACCACCCTTCGACAACCAACCTCCCCCCCTCCAAACACACAAAATGGGTCGTCTTCACTCCAAGGGAAAGGGCATTGCGTCCTCCGCTCTCCCCTACAGCCGTGCTCCCCCGGCCTGGTTCAAGGCTTCCTCCGAGCAGGTTGTTGAGCAGATCTGCAAGCTCGCCAAGAAGGGTGCCACCCCTTCCCAGATCGGTGTTGTTCTCCGTGACAGCCACGGTGTTGCCCAGGTTAAGCACGTTACTGGTATGTTGGCTTTGAGTAAGAGGGGGTTGCGGATTTTTTCTTTTTGCTAACGACGAGGGAAACAGGTAACAAGATCCTCCGTATCTTGAAGTCCAACGGTACGACATCACCATTTTGAATTCCGGAACCCCAGTTGCACCAGTACCTTGAGATTCGTTGGAATTTGAATTGGAAGATGGATTGGCTGGGATGGAGCGAGAGAAATCATGCGCCGGGATTGAAACACATCCACATTTGTTCGACAGCATGGACGGATGGGCTGGTCGCTTTCGCATCTTAACTCCCGTCTACCTATAGACGGTAGCGGGAAGAAGACACGAAATAAGAAGACGCAGGTTGAAACTACACCGCACCGTCTTGAGGGGGGGGGGGGATTTGAAAGAATATTCCCCTCCCCGACACCAGCACCACCATCGCACCCTCAACCCCCACACACCACTGTCATAAACATCTTCAATTTCAACATTCCTCAACGATCTCAAAACACTGGAGGGAAGGGAAATTCCGACCCAGAAAGAAAAACCATGGTCCAATTCACTTTGCGCACTATGGTTGTCTCTTCTCTGGGTCGCTTCCCGAAAACCCGTATTGCCTCTGCTTGGTCAAAACCTAGGCTGACAGAGTGATTTTCCCTATAACAGGCCTTGCCCCCGAGCTTCCCGAGGACCTGTACCACCTCATCAAGAAGGTATGTTCTTTCTCCCCCAAAAAAGAAAAGAAAAACACCAGACCCTAATGATGAACAAGGCCGTCGCCGTCCGCAAGCACCTTGAGCGTAACCGCAAGGACAAGGACAGCAAGTTCCGCCTGATTCTCATCGAGTCCCGTATCCACCGCCTGTCCCGCTACTACAAGACCGTCGGTGTCCTCCCCCCCACCTGGCGCTACGAGTCCGCCACCGCCTCCACCCTCGTTGCTTAAGCGACTTGACGTCGTTGGGTCCCCTGGGTCTGGGTTCTGGTGTGGTTGTGACTTGGCCTTCGTGGTTGGTTCTGTCTTCTTTTTTCCCTTGTGTGTGATCTGGAAAGGGTTTCGATAGGGGAAATGGGATCTATGTTCTGGCTATGATCAAGTCATGAATATCAAAAATAATCACGACCACTTTTGGTCTCCCTTGTAGATGTAGACTGTTCTCTTGAAAGTAGTGTGTGTGTATTTGTCCAAATGTGCAAAGCTGCACCAGGTTTATCCAACATCTATACGTCTATGCATGCACCACTCAAAATCGACATACCAACGCCAACAAAGCTTACCGCCTCGAGCCAAACCCTGGTATACCATCAAGACCCAGCAACCCTCACCTCCCGCGCCACCGCATTACACAACTCAACCCTCACCCCGGCCCCGGAAAGCACATGAATCCACAACCGCTGCGTATCGCTCAACCGGTCATTCTCCGACTTGACCTCTACAAACATCACCTCCCCGAACCGCCCTTTCTGCTCAGCTAACTTTCCAGCCTGCCTGCCCTCTTCAGCCGCATCAGCAGCACCAGCCCCTGTTCCCGGCTGTTCCGCGTCGTCAAAAACCCTCCAAACCAACAAATCCGGCACCCCGCCACCCCGGACCGAATACTCCTGCGCGAGCACCTTACAGATAGCCGCGAGGGCCTCGCCGGGAAAGCACCGCACCAGCTCGACGAGGTCGTCGAGGGCGAAGGACCAATCCAGGCCGACGGCGCAGGTTTGCGTGGGGGACTCGCGGGCGTGGACGGCGCGGAGGAGGCGCTCGGCGGCGCCGGGAGTGGTGAGCTCGGCGAGGCGGTGGTTGATCTCGCTGGCGCGGGTGGGGTAGAAGGCGTCGGTGTGGAGGTCGAGCGGGGAGGTCTGGAAGGGGGTCTGGAAGACGTTCGGGACGTAGGTGGTGAAGAGGATGTCGTAGAAGAGGTAGCTGAACTGTTTCCCCTGGCATTACTTATACAGTACGGAGCAAGGAGTGGTTGTTGGGGGATTGGGCGGGGAGAGAGAGCGCATTGAGGGGGGGGGGGGGGGGGGGGGGGCGAGGGCGACCACACAGAGGACGCGGCGATGCCCCCGGGGGAGCCGTCCGTCTGCCGCCC